>JAYXIM010027141.1:0-182503 GCA_037575425.1 Anastrepha fraterculus
GTAGTTGTCCTTGGTTTGCCATGAGGAATTCGATGATTACACTGCCCTGCAAATTTCAATTTTTCTGATGCGAATAAGATGTGACCTAGTGTTCCCGAAGGGAATTTTCGCGCTGAGCACGAATCCGAGTTCAAAAATTTTCCATCACGTCAGGTTTTCAAAAAAAGGGGTTGAAACCCCTAAAAATAGCGTATTTGGCCATTTTTCAAAAATTGTGGAGCAGAACCCTAACGTGCTACGATCTTCGTTATTGTCAGTAATTGAAGGCTGAACTTTGCTCTTTGAAATAAGCCCAAACCCAAATTGTTCGCATGCACCCTTAGAGTAGGGGGTGTACTTATGTCTACGGGGGTAGAGAAAAAAATTAACATAGGAACTTATCTACACCCAAGATAAGATATAATGAAAAGTGCAGGGTTCCTAAGGTATTTAGTGTCGCTGATTACAAATCTGAAGTCAAACATTCCATTTAAATCATTATATCTTATCTTGGGTGTAGATAAGTTCCTATGTTAATTTTTTTCTCTACCCCCGTAGACATAAGTACACCCCCTACTCTAAGGGTGCATGCGAACAATTTGGGTTTGGGCTTATTTCAAAGAGCAAAGTTCAACCTTCAATTACTGACAATAACGAAGATCGTAGCACGTTAGGGTTCTGCTCCACAATTTTTGAAAAATGGCCAAATACGCTATTTTTAGGGGTTTCAACCCCCTTTTTTTTGAAAACCTGACGTGATGGAAAATTTTTGAACTCGGACTCGTGCTTAGCGCGAAAATTCCCTTCGGGATCACTAGGTCCCATCTTATTCGCAAAACCGATGCAGGGCAGTGTTATTTTTGACAGCCGTCCCTCGGTGGCACCTCAATTGGTCAGCACCTTTCTACCACTATGGGATTTTGCGTCTACGAGGGTAACTTGGAAATGATCCCTGGCCACCTCGCTATGAGCAACACTAGTAGCCGCAACCACCGCACGTGTTGTAGGGCCCTCAACTCCCTGAGTCGAGAAATTTTTAATTTTTTTGGCAGCTCGCCCGCTTACACCTTGTGATCGATTACGCTTAGCCGCTGGTTGCTTCTGAGGATTTTTATGTGAGTAGAGGTGACAAGTTTTCCTAGCGGCCATGGTTTCGTACTCCGAAACTACGGCCTCATATCTGACCTTGTCCCCTGCATCGGTCATGTGGTCTATCGACCAATTCATTCTTAGCTATCTTAGCCAGCAGGAATTTGGCTCTCAGGTAGCGCGCTTTGAGCAGCGACCCAGAGGATTTTTTATTTTCCCTACCAGAGGCTAGGCTTTAGTCGGCTGGATTTCAGCAGTGGAGTGCTATGTTGAGCACTCGACTTGCTGGGTCCGACCACTGTGTCCTAGCTAGAAGCCAGCAGCTCGTCTTCCGAGAGTGAGGCCAGCACACTCCCAGTTTTTGTTGTTTCCGTAATGTTTTTTGTTTTATTTTCCATTTATCTACATTTTGGTCCCACGAGTATGCACGGAAGGAAATGGTCCGCCAGGACAGAGCCGGCATACCACGGTAAGACACTTGCTACAACCGACCTTGCTTGGACATCGGAGGGGACCATCAACGACTGGTTATTTAGGCACTACCAGTCATGCAGTTCTTGGCACGGGTACCTCAACACCTTAGCTTAGAGTGCTGGCAAGGTTATACTGCCTTGACTCGGTCCACAGAGCCTTGTTTTAGTTGGGCTCCATATGCATAAGAGCAGATTGAGTCTCTGCTATCTTATATTCATCTGCACAGACCCCAATTGCCGATTGACACGCAAGCACGACAAGCAAATTTAAAAGTATGCACTGTTAGGTGGTTGGACGCACCAATGACGACAGTGTTCCCATCGTCACCAAGACTTTTCTGTTTCGCTCAGCCTCCTGTCGTTGAGTTAACTCACAAATAACAGGCTGAGGTGTGGTTTGTAGTCGCCTCTTGTTACAGGCATCCGTTACCGCGGGCAAATTCTAACCCCCTAACCCGCGTGGGCACAGTACCTACTTAACTTTATTTTACAAGCTAGCCTAGAAATAGCAAACCGAGGTGAGGAACCAACATTTATTGGACCCACCTCCAAAAATGTTCTAGACTCAAATCTCATTACGAATAACTCTACGATGGTGGAATATTGAAGAGTATTAAAAACGCAATTTTTCTCCGACCTCAAATACATACAATTTAAAATAAGAAATCCTATAAACACAAACTGGGATCTGTTTAGGAATGTCCTGTTGCAAAAACCCTTGAGAGCTCGCATGTTCAGCTCATGTGTTGAACTGGAAGAAAGCGTTAGGACGGTAATAAGGACACTTAATAGAGCATATCACGCAGCATGCGCTCCTCTACGCTTACAACGCAGATCAAAGCCACCTTGGTGGAACAAGCTGGCTCGAGCAGCCGATAATGTATCCTGCTGGGCAGAGTATAATGATCTACGACGAACATACAAAAAAGAGGTGCGTAGAGCCAAGAGAGAGTCATGACTTCTGTAGCAGCATAGAAAGCACAAACGAAGCGGCTAGCCTCAGGAAACAGTTATCAAAACACCCGACAACGCCTAACTAAATACATAAGTCAAACGGAGAAAAATTACTACAAGATCTAGTCAGTACACATTTTCCAGGATGCTTAAACTACTTAGGTCAAGAGCCTGTGAGAAATAACGCAGTAAACATCCTGAAAGACATTATTAAAACGCAAAAAATATGATGGGCAATAAGCACTCATGACCCATTTAAATTACCAGGTTTAGACGGAATTTTTCCAGCCATGCTACAAAGGATGGGTAAGGAATGGAACGAAGCTAAATTCACTAAACTAGCATGTAACGGTATGCCACAAGGTGGCGTTCCATCGCCACTTCTCTGCTTAGTAGCAGATAATGAGCTATTAACAAAATTTGAATGCACTGCATCCAAACCAATAGCAAATGCAGATGACATAGCCGTAGTAGTGAATAATACTCTCGCAACAGTGCTTCAATGGGCAACTCAGACAGGTTTGAGGATAAACGCCGATAAAATGGATATACTACTTTTTACTAGAAGGTACAAGATCCCGAATCTACACTCCCGAAGTTAACCGGCGTAGAACTGACTCTTAAAGACCACGCAAAGGACCTTTGCGTAATTTTGGATAGCAAACTATCATGGAAGTACAATATTTAGGGAGGAAGAAAAAGGCCAGTAACGCACTACCATATATGTATGTAAAATAATGCTGGGAGTTACATGGACTCTATCTTCTTCAAAAATGTATTGGTCCTATTCAGCTGTAGTAAGGCCAATATTACTCTACGATGCTCCGGTGTGGTGGACTGGACTAAGAAAACCGACACACAAAACACCTATGCATTGAGAACTATTCTCATGGCAGCGCTTGATAGAATACACTGGAAGCTAGATCTACCGCTAGACTTAACGCAACGGCTGAATTTACCTGTAAAACATTCGGGCACAGCTCAATAGGTATGAGTATCGGACCAATACAGATTATATGACTCCGAAATTCAATTGAGTGAAGAGGGGTGAAAAGGAGTTATGAAACCTAGCCCCAATACACTTAATATATTAACTGAAGGCTCGAAAACAATAGAAGGAGTATGTGCAGGGATTTATTGCGCAGAACTAGACATTAGGCGGCCAATTAAGCTCCGTGACCACTGCAATATTTTTAAAGCAGAAATCTTTGCGGTAGGAAAGGCTGCAAAAATTGCACCAGCAAAGACATCGAGCAATTCCAACATAAATATATGCGTTGATAGTCAAGCGGCAATAAAGGCAATAAACTCATATGAAATTTCTTCGTTCTTAGGACCAGGGAAGCCATAGAAAGACTAGCCGCAGACAGACGGTTACACATTTATTGGGGTACCGTGACATAAGAGCATTGCAGAAAAAGAAATTGTAGATAAGATTGCCAAACATTCACATGGCAGCCGGTTCTACGTTATCGGAATGTTTCGGGTTTTTCCCGGCCAAGGGCTGCCGCCCCAGTAAACTAGCCCTGTTTAGTGAACCGTTTATCATCCCAACTCAATCGTTATATATAGAAGCAGTTCCATTCAGCAATCTTGCTCCAAATACTACTCCTTAGGGCTGGTATTGAATCCAGCCCTGGGCCAGAAGTATTATATTGCTGCGTATGCCATAAACGGCTCCAACCAAACTCCATGGCTTCCGACGAGTGCATAGTACCACCGCAACACCACCGTAATAAACGCCCAGATGAACCGCGGGCTTAACCAAAACTGCCCTTGCGAGAGGACGGTCCTAGTAGCGTTGGATTTGAAGAGGGCTTTCGTTACTGTCACCCATTCCACGCTACTAGATGATATTTTACAGCCGACACTCCCGCCAGGGCTGTGATACCCGCGAAACACTGGCACAATTACGTTTTGGATATTGTAGCAGGGTAACTCCTACTTATCCAGAATTAACCCCGACATACTAAACATATGTTCTGCATGTGAAGGCACCCTGCACGACACTAACTAGCTTTTCACACGCCCCATCAAACCCACTCATCCAACACCCTTCTTCCTCTGGACCCAACCTGTAGAAACAACAAGTTTCCTTGGCCTACCTTTAGATGAGTTAGAGTAAAACCACCGGTGATATACACTCCACTGAAATACATAGCTTAGTATTGCTGCTGGAACAACGACATGAGATTGCTAAAAGCGCTGTTTACATACAATTCGAAAAAGAAAACAACATACTGAAACCTTTAAATACGGTATACTCGTACAATGACATCGCTGTGGACATGAAAACAAGGATAGATAGGAGGTGGAATAAACTAGTCACTTGTAAGACCGCGAAAATCATGTGTACACAGAATGCAGATAAATACGCCAGATTCGTTCTAGCCCTGTCTAGGAAGGAAATCAGAACTATCGTAGGTATATATACAATTTGCTAATGTCACAGGCATACAAGATGGCAATTACAAACAATGATAGCTGTCGATTTTGCAGTGAACTAGAAGAGAGCGAAACTCTAGAACACCTTCTATATTCTTGTCCTGGATTAGCTAGAACCCGAATGAAATGCTTAGGAGCTCTACAACCCCCGCGGGTTAGGGGGTTTAGAATTTGCCCGAGGTAACGGATGCCTGTCGTAAGAGGCGACTAAAAACCACGCCTCAGTCTGTTGTTTATGAGTCAACTCAACAATAGGAGGCTGAGCGAAACAGAAAAGTCGTGGTGACGTTGGGAACACTGTCGTCATTGGAGCGTTCAACCACCCAGCAGTGCATAATATTACATTTCCTTCCGTGCATACTCGTGGGATCCAAAATTTGAATTATGGAACATAAAACAAAAACCACTGTGCTGGGCACACTCTCGGAAGACGAGCTGGTGGCTTCTAGCCAGGGCACAATGGTCGAGCCCAGCAAGTCGAGTGCTCAACAACCCAGCCGTCTACAGCCAATAAACCAACAAACGCAATCCTCTTCTCCGGCGACCTCTGATAGGGATGCCAAAAAGAAAAATAAAAAATCCTCTGGATCGCTGCTCAAAGCGCGCTACCTGAGAGCCTAATTCATTCTGGCTAAGATAGCTAAGAATGAATTAGGCGGTAGACCACATGATCGCTACGCGGAGGACAAGGTCAGATATGAGGCCGTAGTTTCGGAGTACGAAACCATGGCCGCTGGGAAAACTTCCGACCTCCATTCACATAAAAATCCTCAGAAGCAACCAGCGGCTAAGCGTAATCGATCGCAAGATGTGAGCGGGCGAGCTGCCAAGAAAATTAAAAATTTCTCGACTCCGGGAGTTGAGGGCCCTACAACAAGAGCGGTGGTTGCGCCTGTGAGGGTTGCTTATAGCGAGGTGGCCAAGGACCACCTCCAAGTTGCCCTCGTAGATGCAAAATTCCATAGTGGTAGGAGGGTGCTGACCAATTGGGGTGCCATTGAGGGACGGCTGACAGAAATGATCGTCGAATACCTCATGGCAAACCGAGGACAAGTACCTCTCGGGAGACATCTGCCGTGGCTGTAGGGTGATGAAGTGTGCCGCTGAGTTCTCCAGGGGTTTTCTGGAGAAGTGCGTTGCTGTAGTCAGCAATGCCTGGGAGGGGCTCTCACTTAAGCTCATCCCAGCCTCGGAGATCCCAAAAATACCCAGAGCACGCATTAGGCTACCGAAGGTCAATATGGAGGGTCCGAAGATCCTCCAAGGCCTCAAGCTTCAAAACCCTGAGGTTCCTATGGCCAACTGGTCTATGATCAAGTTCGAGGAACCTCAGAAAAATCGCTCCACGGTACTGCTGCTAATTTCCGAAGAGTCTCGTACTCGAGGAAAGGAAGCACAAACTGCGTTTTGGCCTCAGGACGGCCAAACTTAAGATCTTCCCCGCGTCTGCTGCTCCGGATGGCGAACTGGACGGAATAGGGGAAGTAGCAAATCAGTTCGGCGAGCTTCGGCCGTCTGCGGCGGACGCGGTACCTGAAGCTATGGAACCCTAAAAGAACTGACTGGTATCTGTTCAATAGGGTTTTCAATAATAAATTAAACAGGCGAACTTTGTCCTTCTCATCCACTGATCAATTGGACAAACAGGTGGAACAGTTGCCGCGATCCTATCAGACGGCCTTCAAAGTGGCTTGTCCAGTATATTTTAGCAAGAAAGACCTTCCTCCCTGGTGGAGCAAGACGCTGACCGACTTGAAAAAGAAGGTTAGGAGAGTTTTTAACGAATGCTACCAAACTAAAAACTTTAAAAATTACCGAGTAATTTTGAATGAATACAAAAAAGCCATTAAATATGCGACATGCAACTCCTGGAAGGAGTACTGCGAGTCCATTGAATCCGTGAAGGATTCTGCCAGGCTAAGCAAGATCCTTTCGAGAGACCACTCCTGCAGAGCTCTTGTAAAAGAGTTATTATACTGATACAATGACAACAACAACTACCGTAAATTCTGTTAAAACACTCTTTTGCTTCAATAAGCATTAAGTTTATAATATAATATATTTCACGACCTATCAAAACTAGTTTATACACGAAATATGATATTTGCTTTCACGACAATATGTTGCGTTTTTGTTTATAAACGCAATGGTGCAAAGGACTCATTGTGACAGCCCAATTAAATTTGAAAGAATACTCTTCGTGTATGCCGCGCTTTACAGGGAACATGTGCAAAGTAACCCTCGACCACCAGTAGGCTAATGCCATAGATGACCCTATGCGGCGTTTATGCTGAGCCTTAAATGCGCAGTTTGAACTTTCAAACATCGTCTTTTCTAAATGTGTTCATAGTGCCTCATTTATTAAATATACATGAATGTACTAAATATGTATACTGATAGGTGTATGACAACTTTTCGATGCATACTTTCAGGCAGGAGGCTTTGAAAGCAATGGAATTAAATACTTAACATGAGTGGTGCGGAGCAGAATAGGATGCACTTGGTCCAAGTTGCGATTTTTAGTATTAATCTCATCCTGCCCTTTTTATAAGAATATGCAAATAAATTTATTGTAGTTCATTCTAAGTAGCTCTGCCGGCAGAATATTACTCAACCTTTCACACTGACCGTGGTGTGTGGATAGTCTAGACTTATTGAAATTTATATACTTCTTCTCGTTAATAACATGTTTAATTATTTAATGATTTCCCCGACAAAGTAAAGTATTCATACAAAATCCATTTACGAAAAACTCAAAGCTGTACTTCATCCGGAATCAATAACACCGGATTCACAAATTTCGAAATTGTTGGTCTCTACTGTGTGAATGGAATTTGAGTCGATAAATTGAATAAAACGATTACTTCGATGTAACTATAAATGCGAATATATGCGCAAAATCGATATACATACTATGTATGTATAAGGTGTAGTATTATACGAATAAGGACAAATAATCAATGAGAATGGTTAGTTACATATACATTTGCGCATATCACTTTCAAATATTTAAAAGCATATTTAATTTACTTTCATACGGGATGCATTAAATATACAAAATATAATGGGTGTGTGTGTATGTGTATAACAGAGGAAGATATCTTTTGAATAAAATATAAAATAATCGTGTGATACTGCGTAAATATATAGATCATTTGTTTCAAGTGTTAAAATTTTTACCCTTCATTTGGGGATATACTCATATTTTGGAAATAAAAACCACCTCAAACCTACATACATATTTAAATTCACAAGTGCTTAACATCTCAGTAACAATTAATATCAGATTGATATTTTTGCAAGTTAGAACCATAAATTTTGATATTCTGAACCGAATGTATTAAGTGCGGGTACAAAATATATTTGAGTCATACTTTTATTATGTATTAATTTATAGTGATTTAATATGATGAACCAAGTATTTCGAGTGATGCAAGATTGCGGTTAAAATTAAAGTAGCCAACAAAATAAAACTCATCGAAACCAGAATGCGCACGTAAGTATACATAGGCATATCTGTACATACAAACATATTAGTTTAACAAAATTGGTTGTTTATATTTACCAATACTAATATACATACATGTTAACACATTCAGTGTGTAGCCACATATCATATATCATATTGTGAACTTATCACAAAGTTGTGTCTCACGGATAAACGAGACTACATGCGCTATTATAAAGTGATGGTGATGCATTAACCAAACTAAGGAATTGTCCCTGGCCAAAATATAGTTGTAATATAGAAGTAAGAATATTTTGTAAATTCAGTTTTTAAGTGAACAATAAAGGAAAGGACGTGGACTTCCTGACCACGCAATATTTTTTAAAAACTAAAAATATAAAATAAAACTTTAACTGGTGTCTGAGCAGGGACCGGTTTAAAGTTCGTGTTCGTTCGAAGTTCAATCGAAAGTTAGTACGCGCTAAAGAAAAGTTTCTAAACAATAAAAAAAAAACAAAAAAAAAAACAAAAAACTTTAAACAGTGACGTTTAACTGGATTAACTTGTGATCGTGGCCAGACACCTTGAAATAAAATACAAAAAGCTGAAGTGCCAACGTGGAGCAACGCGAAAAGCCGGTCAAGGAAAACGGAATAGTACTCGTAAAAGAGGCCCCCCAGTAGCAGTAGCGACTGCAAAAGGAAAGTATCCGAGTACTAGCCGACTGGATCCGAAAATGATACGACGCATATTAATATTGTAAGCAATAAAGTTAAGATTATATACTAAGTACCTTTGGTTGGTTGGTTTAAGGGTGACCCCGCATCGGAGTACCACATAGACCGCAAGTTGGGTCCGTTGTGTTGCCCTAGAGCTCATTATTTTAAATGATTTTCCCACCTAACCGAGATTTTTATTGTAGATTTTGATCAAAGATATTAATTCGTTTCGAAAATTTGATCGATACTTCCTCATCTTCGTCCTCGCAGTATCTGCACAGGTCGTTCTGAGGAACCCCGAGCCGACGTGCGTGAGTGCCCAAAAGGCAGTGGCCGGTGATAAGAGATGTTATATGCCTTAGTTCGTGTTTCGAAAGACTTATAAGGGTTTTTGTCTGTTTCAGATTGTAGGATGGCCAGATTTGTCTGGTCGCCACCTCCGATCAGCAATGCTGTGAAATTCTCGATCGATGAGCATTTTACATGTTGAGAGCGGAATGTGGATTGTGGGTAAGTCACTAACATTTGATTGCGCAGCTCCAGCTCTTGCGAGCTCATCAGCTTTGCAGTTACCTTCGAATCCACTGTGGCCCGGTATCCAGATAACTTGGACAGAATTCTGAACACTTATCTCGTTAAGAGATAAGAGACAGGTTCGAACCACATCTGAGTGGGTATAAGAGGAGCTGAGTGCTCGAACGGCCGCTTGACTGTCGGTGAAAAAGCGGATATCCTCTAGTGATATTCTATTTTCTAAGAGAGTTTTCGCAGCATACCAGATAGCGCATACTTCCGCTTGGAATACGCTACAGTAGTCGGGTAATCTAAATGATAGATTGATGTGAGGGGATTTGGAAAAGATTCCAAATCCCACTTTGCCGTCTTGTTTTGAACCATCTGTATATATAATCAGAGGGCCATCGATTTCGGTTAGATTTGTCTTCCATTCTTCCCTAGTTGGGAGTGAACAGGAGAATAGCAAGGGTGGTGATGGAAGACTTACATGATAGTCTATGTCGGAAGAGATAACAGTGTTCCTGTTCAGTATCGCCGAATGGCATTCATGCGTGTCGCTGCTTTCGCTGCAATCGCTTTGCCAGCCAGATCGATGGGGAACAAGTGAGTAAGTATCTTTAACAATAAAAAAAAGTAAAAGTGTTAAACAATTTAAAAAATTTATTAAAAGAGGTGAAAACTAACTATATTGATTTTTTAAGAAAAGAGTTATAGTGATTAAGTGAGAAAAATAAAATTTTATTAAATAGATTAACTTAACCTTTGAAATTAAGTTTTAAAAATAAAGAAATTAATTGAATTTACAGTGATCAAATCTAACCAGTTAAATTAAAATAGCCTTTGATTGAGTGAAATCCTGATATTAGGAAAGTTTTTAAATGAAATAAGGATAAGAATAATAAAGCGATAACACATTGTAAAACCATAAAAAAATATAACAATGTCGAGGCTCTTAAGAGATCCTCAAACTTGTAACAAAACCCTAATTCCGCGAATCCTTATACAGACTCTCCGGAGTATAAAGGCCCCTCTTCCCAGAAGAGGTTACATAAATATCAAATAATAATAAATAAAGAATAAAAATCAAAACCTATTAAATAATTTCTAGGATTTAAACAAATTTTTAAACAGTCAAGAGAAATTTTATATAGAAAAAAATAATAAAAAATAAAAATTGAAAAATAATTAGACCAAGCATCCTGGGACCAACCCATCTTCCCAAAAACCCTCGCCATCTGCTTCTAACCCGGACAGACCAGTTTCGAGCAGCAATCCTGAGTTACGGCAATTAATCATATCCATTGTGACTAGGGTATTAACGGATGATGGACGCCAATATCTTCAGCCTGTATTAAATCCCAACTCTGACTTGACAAACGCAACAGACGACACGATAAGACCAGAACATCGCGGACAACTTGCCGACTTAGATAAAATATCGGACATAGTCCGCAGCCTGCGAGAATTTAATGGGAATCCAGCAAAATTCAGCTCCTGGAAGAAAAGTGTAGACAGGGTTTTGAAAATTTATGAATTCCTTAGAGGTACTCCAAAACACTACGAAATCCTGTCCGTTGTCCGGAACAAAATTGTTGGTAATGCCGACATCGCATAGGAGTCGTACAACACTCCCTTAGACTGGAAGCCAATATCTAGATGCCTTACTCTAGACTATGCCGACAAGAGAGATGTCACCATAAAGCGTTGGATATATTTATACGAGGCCTCAACGGTGACCTCCATAGACTCCTGGGAATGAAAGAACCCGAAGATCTTCCTCAGGCAGTTGAATTTGAATTGGAAAAGGTCGAGCCAAGGAGCACCAGGAGATTTGGTGGCTCCTAAAACACTCAGGCTAAAAAGCCCATTGTATTTAAAGCTCTGGAAAGGGGGTACATAGCCAAGGAGGGAGGGAGAAAAGTATCATAGAAAGAGATAGGAAAGAATAGAGACAGAGATAGAGATAGTTAGTCCTGTGAGAATTTTCCAGATTCTTTGGCAAATCTGTAAATATCCTCCAGTTTTAGAGAACGAATATTACTCATTCTCATGACATCGGAACCCAATACTCGTAGTCGCGCTCTAGCAAAGGCAGGACACTCACAGAGAAAGTGCTCAGTGCTATCCGCCTCCTCCAAGCATGACAGGCATACCGGGTCCTCGATGATTCCAATGGTGGTCATAAGCTGACCCCATGGGTTGTGTCCTGTAATGATGCCGACCATCAACGGAATGTCTTTCCTTCTAAGTTTTAGTAGAAAGTTTGACAGTTTTCTGTTCGGACTTGTCACAAAACACTTTGCAGTTCTGCAGCGTTCTAGACCGGACCATCGCTCTTTGTGTAGATTGCCTACATAATCGTTGATCCAGTTCTTGATTCCTGCGGGACTGATTCGGATTATTGGCTCTGGCCCCTGTGGGGGCACCGCTGATCCACGGTTGGCCAATTCGTCAGCAATTTCGTTTCCTTCAACACCGGAGTGTCCCGGAACCCATATAAGTACAAGCCTGTTTTGTCTTGCGACAGAATTAAGCTTCTTCTTACATTCTTGAACAATCTTTGAGGTTTGCTTCGCGTTCTCCAGGGCCTTCAATGCAGCCTGACTGTCCTGAGGCAATGCACTTGTGTCTTAAATTGGGAAATCAAGTTGCTCGCAGCCGCTACGCACTTACTCAACCAAACGCCATTCGAAGGCGAAATGTTGTTAACCCACAACCACTCCCACCAAGGAGACCCCTTTATAAACCTCAGCCTTTCTTCCCACAGTTAGCGTACTTACCACTACCGCGTGCACCGCCACATTATCAAAAGCTACCCCAATACTATCAACAATCACCCCAATATTATCAACTGTCTCCCAACAAAATCAAAATTTCCAGCAACCTTGGCAAAACTACCGCCAAGCGCAGCCAGCTAGACCAGTAGCTCTGAAGCCACAGCCCCGTCCACAACCAATGGACATCGACCGATTTATTCATAGCAGGAACGTGAACTACATGAATAAACCTACGTTCAACAAACCATTCTCTCACCAAGTACCTCTCAAACAACAGAGGAACTTCCATATCGGAACAGGAGTAGAAGAACCGAAATGCGCCCAAGACGACCGGAAATACGGGACAGACTGTACTCCGGACTTCGACGAGTACCATTATGACATGACGAACACGGTATATGACCAGCAGTCCCAAGATTATCCTGAAGATCGAGAAAACTACAAATTTTTTAGGATGAAAAGTTCTTCGTTGCCTTACATCGAATTTAAAACGAAGAGCGGCGATTTTTTAAAAAATAGGCGCAGGATCAAGTAAAAATTACATTCAACCGCAGCTCGTAGCAAAACCAATCCCCAACGAAAACCCCTTTTTCGAATTCGATAGCAGGCCAAATTGAGATCACTCACAATACAATTATTAACATGTTCGGAAACACAAACCCAAATTTTTTTATTTTACCGGGTTTGAAATCATTTAATGGTATTATCGGCAACGATAGCCTCAAAAATTTCATGAGACCATTAATGTTCATGACGACATCATTAAACTCGGCAATTGCATCGAAATAGCTGCGAAAACAAAATTCAAATCCTAAAAAATTACCCTTTCCCTTCTATGTCGAAAAAAATAAAAAATATCGTACGAGAATGCTTAAAATGCAACGAAAACAAGTATGACCGTCATCCCAACAAGCCCGAACTAAAGAAAACCCCGATGCCTGAATACCCAGGACATACTCTCCACATCGACATATAAATGACTGAACGAAACCTAGGCTTAACCGTAATAGATAAATTCTCAAAATACGTGCAAACAAGGATATTAGAATCAAGAGCTGTAGAAGACATAAGAGAACCCCTTCGAGAACTACTATAGGGTTGGCCATGTAAAATTTGCTTTTTGAATCGGCTACAAAAAAAAAACTAATCAATATTTTTTCAAACTTTTTATTTTATTTTGAAGATTGAACATTGTCATTTATGAATGAAAAATAATATCGTTCAAATGACTGCCACGACTGGCTTTACAGTAGGCCATTCGATCAACCCAATTTTTAAGCACATTTTCGATTGTTTGGGCTCCAACTTCATGAATGGCAACTTCGATTTCGTGTTTTAAAGCATCAATCGTCTCTGGATGGTTCGCATAGCATACCTTAACGGCTCCCCACAAAAAATAGTCCAACGAGCTTAAATCACAGCTCCGAGGCGGCCAATTGATATCGGAATTTCGGCTGATTATTCGGTTTTCAAAAACGGTGACAAGTTGCACCGTCCTGTTGAAACCAAATGTCGTCCATGTCATCCTCTTTAATTTTTGGAAGCAACTCGTTGAGCATGTCACTGTAACGCTCGCCGTTTACTGTAACCGCGGCTCCTCGCTCATTTTTGAAAAAAATGGCCCGATGATGCCGCCAGACCAAAAACCGCACCAAACAGTGACTCGTTGTGGATGCATTTGTTTCTCTACAGTAACGTGTGGATTTTCTGAGCCCCAAATCCGACAATTTTGCTTATTGACGTAGCCACCGATGTGAAAATGAGCTTCATAAGAAAAGGTGATTTTCGGTAAAAATGCTCATCTTCGGTCAAACGATTTTCTGCCCATTGAGCGAACCGAAAACGCATTGGATGGTCATTAGGCTTCAGTTTTTGCGCCAATTGAACTTTGTAAGCCTTCATACTGAGGTCTTTATGCAAAATTCTCCTGAAAGAAGTGCGTGAAATGTTCAATTCTTGAGAACGATGACGAGTTGAGGTTGTTGGATGTTCACGCACATTTTCGGCTACAGTTGGCAAATCTTGTTTTTGGAATTTTTTTTTTCAAATTTCTCACAGTTTGAGTAGAAGACTCATCACTTTGGAAATAGGTTTTCAATATTTCCCAATTTCGTTCAAGCGTATAGCGTCCCATTTCGTATATGTCAAATCCTTAAGTAAATTATGAACACATTTGACATGTCATTTGCGTTACCATTCTCAAAAAAATATGTGGTTCAAAAAGCAAACTCTATGTGGCCCACTCTGTATTTCAATTTGGTGTTCCAAAAGCAATAGTAATTGATAACGAGTAATTCCTTAATTCTGCAACCATAAGCTTCATGGAAGAAGACATTGTCAATATTCAAGTATATAAAACTCCTCCATATAAAAGTTCTGTCAATGGACAGATCGAACGTTTCTATTCCACGCTCACAGAAATAATACGATGTCTGAAAGCTGAACGACATTTTTCATTATTCCCCGAACTTTTAGACAGAGCAGTTTACGAATACAATTACACAGTACATTCAACAACTGGAAAAATACCCATAGAAGTATTTTTTGGACGAAACGTTATCATAGATCCATCACAGTTTGAACGATCTAGACAGGAAAACATTGACAAACTTAAATAAAAACAGACTAAGGATTTGACTCAACACAATAAAAAACGCGCACCCATAAGAACATATTTACCAGGAGACATAGTATTTATTAAAATTGACAAAAGATAAGGATCAAAGATATCCCCAAAAACAAAAAAGAAACAGTCAAGGAAGACAAAAGCACAACAATACTGACTGAATCTGGAAGAACAGTACACAAAAGTAAATCAGAAGTAAGTCGTACTTGGTTCACATAAAACAAAGAAAAAAAGATTTATTTTAATTATAAAAAATTTGAGTTTATATCAAAGTTTTAACTGAATTTCTTCATACTAATTTAAATTCACATCTATCGAATTTAATTAATTTCAACTAAATTCAATGCCGGCGGCCGCCGTAGCCGAATGGGTTGGTGCGTGATTACCATTCTGAATTCACAGAGAGGTCGTTGGTTCGAATCTCGGTGAAGGCAAAATTAATAAAAACATTTTTCTAATAGCGGTCGCCCCTCGGCAGGCAATGGCAAACCTCCGAGTGTATTTCTGCCATGAAAAAGCTCCTCATAAAAATATCTGCCGTTCGGAGTCGGCTTGAAACTGTAGGTCCCTCCATTTGTGGAACAACATCAAGACGCACACCACAAATAGGAGGAGGAGCTCGGCCAAACACCTAACAGAAGTGTACGCGCCAATTATTTATTTATTTTTAAATTCAATTTCACTAAATTTTAAATAATTAGTATAATATTGGCTAGGAAAAAAAATCGTTGAAAAAGCCATAGGTTTTCGAAATGCCATAGGCCAACGATATAAATTTAAAAGTTAGTTCATCCCTTCCAATTACAGGACTCGTCTCCTCCGACTTATTAATTATTGCAAATCTTGGACTACTCCAACTCATACTTGGTGACCATCAATAATGGACTTGCGAAAATACAGGACGGTACCTTTAGACTCATTCACTTAATTGACATAAACAAATACGAAACACATTTGACCGACATTAACAACCATATAACCGAAATATTACCTAAAGACAGTTTCCTCTATCCAATCCTAACACACGAAACAAACCATACCTTAGAAATCCTTGAAACCCTTAAACCGATAAGTAAATCCCGTAATCCAAGATCTATCAATTTACTAGGCACCGCATGGAAATATCTTGCTGGATCACCAGACCATGATGACCTAGAAATTATTAATAATAACTTTCTGAATTAAATGAAAATAATAATAAACAGACAGTAATAAATGAACTGTTTAGTAAAAGGTTAAATAATATAACTTCTATAACGAATTTAACTTGAGATGCTATAAAAAAAGTAATAATACGAGGGGTGCCTTGTATATGTCGGGATTTGGCAACACTGGTGTTGCAATCTGGCAACTGACAACTGTATCGCAAAGTTTGACATTTTTTGGCTTTTACGTACTCAGAACGTTTTGAAATACCAGCGCTATTTGTGTTGTTTACAGTAACTTAAAATATTCATCTCGGTCCAAAAATGGAATTAAATCGTGAACATTTTCGTGCAATTATTTTTTACAACTTTCGACGTGGATTAACTCAGCAACATTGCATGAATGAACTTAATTCATTTTTTGGCGATGAAGCTCCATCAAGGACCAGTGTTCATCGATGGTATGGTGAATTCAATCGTGGTTGTAATTCACTCCAAGACGAATTTCGTGAAGGCCGTCCAAAATCAGTAGTTGTTCCGAAAACCATTGATGCTGTGCGCAAGATCGTCATGTGACCTATCGTGAGCTTGAGACAATCTTAGGCATTAGTGGGACCAGCATACATTCAATATTGCATAAACAATTGACTGTCAAAAAAATTTGTTCGCGTTGGATCCCACACAATTTGTCAATCGCTCAAAAAAAGGCTCATGTCGATTGGACGAAGGAAATGCTCAAAAAATACGATCGCGGGGCTTCGAAACACGTCTTTGACATCGTGACAGGTGATGAATCATGGATTTACGCGTATGAGCCCGAAAGTAAACAGCAGTCGACTGTATGGGTGTTTCAAGATGAGCCAAATCCAACAAAAGTTGTTCGCGCACAAGCAAATAGTCGCCTGTTTTTTCGGAAAAACTGGACATGTCGCAACCGTACCACTAGCACAACGCAGAACAGTAAATTCTGAGTGGTACACAACCATTTGTTTGCCAGTTGTCTTCCAAGAAATTAGGAAAACCAATCGCCAAAGACGGATCACTCTTCACCAGGACAATGCGAGCTCTCACACATCGGCTCAAACAACTGCATTTTGAGCACCCAAAACATCGAATTAATGAGTCATCCGCCGTATGGTCCTGACTTGGTACCGAATGACTTCTTTTTATTCCCGTACGTAAAAAACAAACTGAGAGGTCAACGTTTTTCGACACCTGAAGAAGCGGTTGCGGCATTCAGAATGCATGTTTTGGAGGTCCCTCATTCAGAGTGGCAAAAGTGCTTCGACAATTGGTTCAAACGCATGCAAAAGTGTATAGATCTTCATGGAGAATATTTTGAAAAACAATAAAGTGATTTCCGCGTATAATAGAAGAGGTAGTAATAGATTTACAAAGCAAAATAAGACTAATTAAGGGTGAGTTAATAAATATCAAATACGCCATACAATGGGCAAAAGGAAACATTTTAAACACTGCAATATTAAAAAAAAATGAGGTTAAAATTTCTTTAGATAAACTTCCTTTCAACAATGCAGAGGAAGCGGTAGAAACCTTTAAAAAAATAATTTTAAGACCGGGCATAAAAATAAAAAATATCGTAATAAACATTCAATTTAATGAAATTTTAAAAATAACAAATGTACTATATGGCATTCGTAAGCTATGTGGAAAATATAATAGCTAGCATAGCTATATTATTAAGTAGTTTGAACTCCAGCTGTTCAGGTCACAACTTAACTGCTGTAAAAGAAATCCAAACGGGCATAGTCGTTTTAAACAACTTTAACGGACAAATACAAATTAATGTAATAAATTTGAGAGCTTGTGATAATGTTGGTGCACAAGCATACTTTTCTGGAGCTGATTGTTGTTAACTTTATCCTCATCGCTGGGATTATTACACCCTGATGTAAAATGTGTATTTTAATAATTAAATGGTGCCGGAGGATAAAATGGTGCATGCAGCACTGCAGTGCGTGTTGACTGGAGGACTTGCCTACGTTGTAATGTTAGATCTTAGAATTATTATCTAGATTACGAAATGGTGCCTCCAATTCGCAAAAACAAGTAAAATGGAATTGCGACCGCCCATGGTCTCCGGTTGCACGAGGTAACCATTTAACCCAAGTTGAGGTAATGCTGTCCAGCTTTATACTCGGCGGAGCATACCCATCCTTGAACGTAGCACAAATTGCGTGAACACAACGTTGATGCCCCAGACCGTCAACGTATTGTCTCATGCATGCTAGCAGATATTTTATCATCGCAAAAAAACGTTTAATTTTAATGAAAAATGTAGAATGAAAGAAATTTAGCGAATTTAATTACCTTTAGCATCTTTATGATCTCATTTTTTAATTAAAATCTGTATTGGCTGTACATCGATTTTATGTTAAAATTTATTTTTAATTAAGTTTTTTCTTTTCAGAAACCCTCCGGCACTGAAATAAATTACGTTCAATTTAAATTTATAGTATTAATAAACAGAAAAGTTTATTATCCGTTTTATAATTCAAGAATGAAAGTAAACAAGTTTTATTGCAATAATGAAACACAATGTAACAATTATAAGGAATTCGTCGGAAGCGGAACTAACGAAACCCTTCAGGGAATTGGCTACACAGAACCATCAACACCAAGAAATATTTCTAGTAAGGCTGTTCTCGGCATTAAAGAGCTTAATGGAACAATAAAAAACACCAACGATTCCGACAATGAAATTAGTTTTATGCAGGGGCCGGCAGGGAATTTGCAGTATCAGCACCGAAAATTGACTCCGCAGGAATATTCTCAGTAAGTATCATATAAAACTATAAAAACCATGTTAGGTGTGTGGATACAAAATCTCTAAGCTGTAATTTAACCAATACCCATGGTATGACGGTGGGTGAGTACCATTTGGTAGTGTATTTCGGCCATGAAAAAGTTTCTCATACAAAACCATCTGCCGTTTGGTGGCGGCAGAAAAGCGTAGATCCCTCCATTTGTAAAGAAACATTAAAGTACATACTAAAAATTGGAGGAGGAAGTGGGCCAAACAACCAATTATGTGTTTTAACAAGAATGAGTTTTGATATGAAAAATAAATTAAATTTTTCGACTTCAGTAGCAAAAAATACGACTCTTTATTTATGACTTCTTTTTTATCCTGATTCCTATTCACAGCATTTAAAGGGAATAATATAAAAATAAATTGTTACTCGTTGGAAAAATAAAGCAAATAAAACACTATTTCGACACTGTCAATAGACTGGTTTTACATTTTGCTTATTCATATTCTTTAGAATGTTTTGCTCGCTTAACTTCGATTTGTTGTTATCTCTGTTTACCAATGATCACTTCGATGCTTTTGTTTTATCATTCAGTGAAAATTTTTTGCTTTATTCGGACTTCAAATTTAAATACTGTGTTTTCAACATGCCTGGCAAAAGACAATCCTTTGATATTACGCAATTATTATATTATAATTGCCAGCTGGGTAAAAGTATTCAGGAATTGTCTGGAATGTTTTTGGTAACAAGTCAGATAGTTTATAATGCTATAAATCGAGCGGAAAAAGAGGGTATATTAGAGCAAAAGGGTGCAGGGGAGCCTAGCACTAAAATAACTGGACGTGCAGAAGCTTGATGATCCGAAAATTGGATTAAAGCCTGAGAATTTCCTTGAGAACACTTGCAAAGGAGCTTAACGAGTAGTGTCGTATTGTTGTCTCTTATGAAGCAGTGCGTCAAGCCATACTGCACCACAAATATTCATCGGGATCAGCACCCAAGAAATCACAGAATGTAGAAAACGTCCGTTCCTTTGAACCACGTTTCCGAACCAGAAGATTATTGGGACGACGTTATATTTTGCGACGAGATCAAGATAATGCTGTATCAGAACGAGGGACCGTAAGCCGCTGACAGCTTTACAAAAACGAAATATAATTGCCACGGTTAAATTAAAAAAAAAATCCGTTATGGTTTGGGGGTGCATTTCAAGTAAAGGAGTAGGAGACTTGGTATTTATTGACGGCACAATACACGCCAAACAATATTTAAATATATAGGGTTTTTCAATTGGCCCGGGTCGATTTTGGCGCCCTGTGGAAGCCATTTTGTTTTGGTGACATCTGTCAAATCTTTTGTTTATTATTCAGTTGCTTATGCCAAATCATCATGGCAAGTTACACGATTGAACGGCACGTTCAAATGATAAAACTTGATTATCAAAATGAGTGTTCATTAACGCAAACGTTGCGCCCATTGCGCCCATTTTTCGGTAGACGTGGTGGCCCTTCCAAGTTCTTATGGCCGATATTGAACCATATGGACCTAGACGACATGTGGTTCCAGCAGGACGGCGCTACGTGCCACACAGCAAACGCCATTTTATTCCATTTCAACATCTACCCGCCCTTATTGAAAACCCTTTACATGAATTAAATTTCGAACTGCTCCCATATCCACCGTATGCTCGCCGGTAAGAAATTCCGCTCGAATGAAGAGGCTATCGCTGAAACTGATGCCTATTTTGAGGCAAAATGTGAGGCTTGAATGATTGCGTTCTTTTTGATGGAAATTACGTTGATGAATAAAGGTGATTTTGAACGAAAAAAAAATGTTTTTTTGTTTTGCTAATTTCGGAATTTGTTTACTTTTAATTCAGAGTTTTCCATATTTCTTAATAAACTTTGTATTGCAGCCCATTGAAAAACAAATACGAATATTAAAATGAAATATTCCAGATCTGTAATACCTAAAAATATTGTAATACAACTAATAGTCGCTTCATTGAAGATTGAAAATTTCATAATTTTTTTGTACTTTAAATCCGAGCTTCTGGGTCATGTAAATTGAGGAAAGGACTCTCTTATTACCTTCCTCGAAGTTTCTTCCATCGTGGTAGGCTCTTGAACTTCAACCCGATGGACTTGTGCACTGGCTTGTTCCAGAGAGCTGCTGCTTCCTGTTTCAGTTGAAAATACGCTGTCTTAGCAAACGTCCCCTTTGGTGGTGAGTATCCTACCAGTTTCGTGTCCAGATCTCGTGTGCCTTTTATGAAGGCCTAATGCTTTCCCCGTAATCTGCCGTTTCCTTTGTATACGCCAAATGCGCTTAAAGCTCAATCTTTGTAGCGTATTCCTGCACTTATATTTCTTCATCAAGATTTTTATTTTATTGGATCACCACCGGGCTGTACTTGCTTACCATTTTGACAGCAATTTCATGGAAAATGTGGGCATTTCTTTTTGCCCTCCGCAAATCATTGGCGCGTTCTCCTCCGACCTGGTCGAACGTTTCTTTCTACTTGCCATCTGAAATTGGAAAAATGCATTTTTAAACTAAGAAATAAATTCAAAATGCTATAAAATATCAGACTTCCTCCTGTTGTGCTCATCATTGTTTTTAATATTTCTTGTTATTCTCTTTAAAAGTTTCATTGTTTTTCATTCACAATAAATATTAACTGTAATTTTTCGGCAATGTTGCCACTGAATATTCCTCTAATCTGCTTAAATTATGAGAATTAAGGCTAGCTGTCAATCTGCATAAGTTTCACTTAATTCTTGAGACAAATCCAAATTAAGTCATTAA
The DNA here is from genome assembly GCA_037575425.1 of Anastrepha fraterculus. Classification (NCBI taxonomy): domain Eukaryota; kingdom Metazoa; phylum Arthropoda; class Insecta; order Diptera; family Tephritidae; genus Anastrepha; species Anastrepha fraterculus. Next base: position 21,754 of record JAYXIM010027141.1, read on the forward strand.
TTAAGATTATCGCCATTGTTATGAGTTATTTCATAAAAAATATGCCCATAGTCTTTGGAAGCATAAATATGAATTATTGCCAACAAAAAAAAAGTACAGAATATTATAATACTTTAATCATTATAACTGTATTTATAGGTCAAGGATGTATTACAACGCATCTGAGTACAAGTGCCAAGATAGTATTTTTTCTACTGGTGGAAACGGAAGATTGGGTACCGCATCTATTTCACCGGCATTACAGTTAGAAGGACAACACTATCTTACTTCAGTGAGTCAAAAAATGCAGTCGACACCGCAACACCAACTACAGGCTACACACAATCCTCTAGGCCAACTGCATCTCCACCACAAGCCAGTTTGTAATTCAAATGCAGTCATTGACGTCAATGATGAAATATTTGATTGTGGTCAAAGAAATGACAGCAAAGAGCGATCGCCAGCAGTTTCCACTCAAACTCAATATTGTGGAAATCAGACTTGTAACAATTATGAACCAATTGCTTCTCTACCTTCAGCAACGTCAGTTGATTCTAGTAGTGGGTCATTGGCTACCACGGTGGCTGCATCGCATATGATGTATACAGTACATCGTGTGGTAACTACAGCACAAATCCAAACTGCCTTAGGGAACACATACACTTCTTCTAGCGTTTCAAGCGTTGTCAGCGCTCTACGAAACGAAGATGAGAGCATGGCTGCACCATTGGCAGCAAGTTTAACAACACTGAATGGAAATTGCATTTTAAATGTAAATGGCTGCACTGTTAACCCAGGAAGCCATTTGAATAATATGGAGGAAAACTCTAACGCCATTTCTAATAGTAGCCTAGTAAATGAAACAGGTGTTGGGGACTCACGACAATCATCAGGTAAGATCTTAGTATTGCAAATGCAGTCCGTATTTGACAATGCAACACTTCCAATTAATGTTTTCACTTCACAGTTTGAGCTGTTAATTTTATAAAAACGTGTTTGCATACTTTTTAATATTATCATGAAAAAAATTACTTGGTAGATTTTCATATCTAATCTACGGCTTATACGATCTGTAGTGATGCCGTGCATGTTGCTCTTAAGGGGGTGGTAGGGTTTAGCGCTAAAAAAAAAACACTTTTTTTTTTGAATTTTTTACAGAAATATGGCTTAAGATACTTTAATAAAATCAGTTGCATGTTATTGTACATCTTTTCAATAAGTTTTTAAAAAATATTAATAATAAAATATTGACAAATAAGCCCATGACAGAGTTTTTTTGGAGATATGTTTTTCGAGAGGTGCTCTGCGGTGCCAGTCGGCATTCGTCGTAGAATCATCTGAATTTTTTGATTTAGAAAACGTGTGTCAAATTTGAAAAGAATCGGTTGAATAGTTTCGGAGTTGTGATTGGCACCGACTTTTAAGAAGTCGTTTCGGGAAAAACGCGTTTGAAAAAATGACTCTGAAAAATTATCGATGCTCCGCATTCGAGGTAGAGTGCGTACAAAGGCTATAACTTTGAGAGTTCTGCTCCGATCCACTTAAAATTTTGACACAACATTCTTGAAATGATTTACTATAAGATGAGTGAAGAAAAAAAATTTCGATTTTGTGACCCTACCCTCACTTTTGTTTAATCATTTTTGGTCATATTATCAGTCATCAAAGAACCTTTTAAACGCGTTTGAAGAGATATTTTTAAGCTCCTTCAGCGAATTCTCCTCTATCGGCTTAAGGCGGCGCACGCGGAGTGGCAATTTAAGTTTTGTGAAAAAGTCATAGGAGGCTAAATCCGGTTCGATGATATTTGTCGAGTTTTTGATCAAAAAGTGTTCACAATATGAGCCTTATGAGACGGTGTGTTATCATGGGGCAAGATCCATGAGCCTTCTTACTACACGTTTCCTACGCACATTCTCTCTTAAACGTCGCATAACTTCCAAATAATATTCCGAGTGCACAGCACCATGCACTGTTGACTGGTTTGCATTTCAAAGTCATATACCTGGGTCCCATCACCTGTTATGATACGCTGGATAAACGTTGGGTCCGAATTCAGTTCTTCAAGCATGTCTTCAGCCACCTTCTTCCGATGAATTTTTTGAAATTCAACTCTCTTGGAAGGAGTCGAGCAGCCACGCGTCTCACGCCCAATTGATGGTGTAAAGTGTTGCGAAATGATTCGAGAGACACGCTATGGTCACGAACTACCTCCCTCAAACTTAAATGATGGTTTTCCAGCACCATTCCCTTGACTTTGTCGACGTTTTCATCCGTTGAAGACTTTGATGGGCGACCAGATGGGGGCAAATCTTCCACGACTTCTCGGCCCTCTGCAAAAGCCTTATACCACTCGTTGACCCGTGTTTTTGATAGCGCACATTCGCCATAGGCTTTCTGCAACATTTTCAACGATTCGGCACACGAAATCCAGTTCAAAACACAAAAGTTAAGACAATTTTTTTGTTCGATATTAGTATTCATAATGAAAATCGGAAAGCACATCTGCGGTTGACTGATATAATTAAATGACAAAAACAAGCTAATAAACAGATCACGCTCAAACTCTGCGGACAGTTGCACCAATATTCCAGCAAAAAAACTTAGTCATATGTGTAACAATTCCCGATATTTTTTGACAAAATGTATATATAGTGAACCAAAAAGAAACTGAGAAACTAATATTCGAAAAATTAAAATTTGTATAAATAAAGAAACTATTCACAGATTTTTAAAAAATTCGTTGCATTGAATATATTTCATTTTTAACTATTCAACATGCATAATTGTTGTTTTAATATTAACGGTAACTCCGTTTATTTAAGTAATAATGCTCACAGTCCAGATCTGAATCCCATTGAGCACATTCAAAGAGAATTAAGCAATCGGCAGATTAGTTATAAAAATTCCTTATAATCAGCCATTGAAAAGATATGGGAATGTATTCCAGGAGATGTATCCAAAACTCTAGTCGACTTCATGCAACGATTTCTAAAAAGTTAAGTCCAAAATAAAAAAAACTAGCGTCATAAAAATGTTTTTGATGGCGCCATCTTTTTACTAAGTTGGTGCGTTGGAAGTTATATCAGAGAATTTTAATGTTATCCAAATCGATATTTTGGAGATACTCCGAGTGTATGAATTTCAACGATGGTTCATTTTTGATAGCTTTACGAACAATTTCGATGGAGTTTTCGGTGATTACTGATTTTGGGCGGCTCGTATGTTTATTGTCATTTATGTCCTCAAAACCATCTCTGAATTTTTCGTAATGCGATCATAAAATGTTTCGGAAGTTGGTTTATAGCAATATTTAGCATTTTGATTATAGTGAAAAATGTAAAAATATTACCTCAAATTGTTCGGGATTAGTCTTTACATTGTCCAAGATAGTTTAGTTTGCTGTTCTGTCCACCGAAAAGTGCTATTAATACGTGATCGCTTTTGCTATAAAGATATGCATACCATAAGTACATAAAGGCTTCATTGATTAGTATGTTCGAGTATTAACAAAATAATAGTATAGTAATATTGATACTAACTGTACTAACGTCTGCCATATTATAATACGCGTCTACTTTGGTTAACAGTGATTCGCGACAAATTAAAATACAATGGATGACATTAAAAAGAATATCGCATAGTTGCAATTTTTTCGCGAAAAAACAAAATCTTATAAAATCTGACAGATGGTTTGCGTCGTTGGCATTTTGCGCAGTTTGCAACAAATACTAATACCATACATTTCGTATCTTAAATGAGTACCACTACTATATTATTGTATTATATATGTATTCGGCCGCCGTAGCCGAATGGATTGGTGCGTGACTACCATTCGTAATTCACAGAGAGAACGTCGGTTCGAATCTCGGTGAAACACCAAAATTAAGAAGAAAAAAAACATTTTTCTAATAGCGGACGCCCCTCGGCAGGTAATGACGAACCTCCGAGTGTATTTTTGCCATGAAAAAGCTTCTCATAAAAATATCTGCCGTTCGAAGTCGGCTTGAAACTGTAGGTCCCTCCATTTGTGGAACAACATCAAGACGCACACCACAAATAGGAGGAGGAACTCGGCCAAACACCCAAAAAGGATGTACGCGCCAATTATATATATATGTATATTATATTAACTTTTTTAGTTTTATGTATTTAATTTAGTGTGAACTTATTTGCATTACATGCATGCATATATTATATATCTGCTATTTTTACTTTTTCTTTCCTTTTTCAACAAGTTTTTTGGGTTTGAGAAAATGTAAACTGCAGCGGCTGCCATAGCCGAATGGGTTAGTGCGTGTTTACTAATCGGAAGTGCATAGGTTAGATGGCTGAAACACCAAATGATACAAAACTTAAAACTGTCAGTCACTCCATTTGTGGAATAACATCAAGATGCACACCACAAATAGGAGGAGGCGCTCAGCCAAACACTCAAAAAGAGTGTACCATCAATTATATAGGTATATTTTATACACTTCGTCTTGCCATAAATTCTGTGAAAAATTTTACAATGTATACGGCGAGAACAAATTCGCAGAAAAAGCATCCGATATTTTTGCTTTTGTTCGTATGCATTGTATACTCATAAATTATACTCAGTTGCGTGGCAAATTTCGTTAATTAAGAAAGCAGAAAATCATGTTCAAACTAATAAGAGATGATCTTCACATGAAAGCCTTCCGTCGCTCAACTGATCATCTTTTGACAACGCGCTTGAAAAAAAAACGACTGGACAGATGCAAGCAGTGGCACGCGGTCAACGGCCGTGAAAATATTTTTTTCACGATGAGAAAATGTTCACTGAATAAGCGAAAAAGATTGGCCGTCTGGAAGTTCAGATCTGAATCCATTGGGCAACAGTTTGTGGTCAGAATTGGAGAACATGGCTTTTCGAAGACCTTACAGAAATTTTGAGATTCTCAAACAGTCTTTGGTTCGAGGAGCGACATCAAGAAACCGTGCGTGCTGCAATAGCTGAATGGTCTAATCGTTTGAAGGCTTGTGTAAAAGCAAATGGTGACCATTTCGAATAAAAAGTAATTTTTTTTTTAATATTTAAATTATTAAATAAAACTATACATATCTATAACAAACTTAACTTGTAACAGAACTTATGGCAGGACTAAGAATATTATATACAATATAATCTGTTAGTACCCTTCAGGTTATTTTTGAAGAGAACCGATGACGTATGCGCCAGTAATATTTATTAACGTTTATAAAAAAAGTTTTCAATATCATAGTGTGAATATTTTTTATTTTTTTGATATATCATATTAATTTTCTTTACATTCTGAAATAACAATTTTTGTAACATACAAAAAGAACTAAACAGTACATAGAATGGTTGAACAGTGGTAAATACCTTAATTAGTATAACAATTATCAATTTAAACAGTAATAAATATTTAAATGCATATATAATCGCATGATCCCAGTATTTGCTACAAACGTGCGTATACCATCCGTATTGATAATCTGTAGATTGATGCACATTATTAATTAAAAGATTGAGGGCTTTTGTTTGCATTTGTTGAGCAATTGCGACGTTATCAACATCGCTAAATTTTTTTTGTCCCTTTCCAGTATTCATGCACTGGACTTAATAGGTGACATAGGCTAGTTTGTACTCCTCATCGTCAAACCCGCAGACTAGATCTTTTGTGACACATGGTTCTTGAATAAGCGTGAACTTCTCTCCTATTTCAGGGAGACGGAGGATTAGTATGTCTGAGCCTCTTTATTGTGGTTAATCTTTACAATTCACACCATCGCTTATTTGTGTAATAGCCGATATTGGAGGAATATACTCACATTGTTCTATAGCGTCAGGTAGATCTTAATCCCTCGCATAATCCGCCATTTTACGGCTAGATAACTAACCAATCCTCATAAGACATTCCCTCTAAGATCATGTCTGGTTAGATTCTTGAGGGAGATAAAACTCCACTCAAGCCTCGTCCTCAGGACACCAACATGAGGAACACGGAGCAAATATTTCGAATGCTCATTCAATGTTAAACATTTATTTTTCCGCACTTTTTTCATAATTTCATTGAACACGCTGGTTTACAATACCTACCTACCTACATACATACATAATAATTAAATAAAATTTAATATATCTAGAGCATATTTTTTATATTGGTATTGTTAGTAAACTGAAAATAGGGCGTCAAGCTCTCCAGTTCAAAAAAAAATTAAAATTAAAAATTTGGTAAATTAAAAAAAAAATGCTTAAAATGTTTATGATGATATCATTAATATTCCGACGATATTAACCCAGTGCTATCATTTTCGCGGATCAAGTTGTAAAAATAGTGCCCATCCTTACAATTTCACCTAGTCTAATGTGTATATAAATATTTCATTCAAAATGTCGTAAAATTACTTTTAGTGTCAGTCTGTGATATTTTTATTGTTTTACAGCTGTTGGAACAAACATAAACGTTTTGCCGAAAAATGCACAAAAGCTCTGCTATGCGTCGGATAATAACCAATCCACATCTAAGCTACAAAATGTTACTTATAGTAATGCAAATAGTATAAATAACTCAAAAGGACTGAAACCGTCATCTTCAATGCCAAGGCCATTGCAAAATGTGAGTAAATACATACATAAAATATGTAAATACATTAGTGGTGTGAGAAGTAAGACACTTTGAAATCCAAAATAAGTTTGAAAAAATGTTCAAAGCAAGGGTAGTGTCTTTAAAAATTTAATTGATAGAAAGTGTAAGATGTATTTTATAGACGTTGTTTAAAATTTTACCTTTTCAACTTATACATTGAATATGAATACATTCCGGGAAGCTTTTTATAGAAAATATTGCTTATTTTTAAAAATTTGGTATTGTTCTTCTTAATTGGCCCGATAACCGCTTACGCTATTTGGGCCGAGTTTAACAAAGCTTTATTTTTTGTAATAACTATGGCAACAGTTAGCGAAGACAAAATAAAACCTCGGAGTCCAATCTGATGTTGGTAGTGGCATTAAACCGTAGAATCCTCCGTTTTGTCAAACAGATTTTGGTATTCGCTTTGTTTTACCGAATGATCCAAGGAGTATTTTTTCTTTTTTTTAGGATAACTAAGTTTTAGCAAGCGTAGACGGTATCCAAATGTTGTTTTCCCTATTACTATTACTAAAAAATAAATGAATTAGAATAAAAAACGTACATATATATCTTCAATGTCATAATAACTAATAATTTCATTATTTTAGGTGATACCAACTTGCGTGTATTTGATGTCTCGAATTGCTGTTCATATGGAGATTGAGGGCACAGCGCATTGTCCTGCGCAAGTTATGCTTGCCGCTGCCTTGGGGTGTGAAGAGTTGGGAATCGCGAACAAATTACTAGCTCAAAGTATATTTGGATTATGGATGACCAGTGGACTTTTGGATATTCAGCTGAAGTCACACCATCGTCCTTATATAGTAAGAGTAGCGTGGCAGTCTCTACTAGACAAATTTAGCAGCGGTAATCCAATTGAAAAGAAGTATGACGAACCAATGATTATGCTTAAACGAAACGTATTCTTCTCGAAACGTGATGAAGAGAGAATAAAGTATGTTTTTACTTTTGGTTATTTATGCAATATTTCAGCAGTATTTATTTGTCTTGTAGGGATCATCGAATTTTAGAATTATTGTACGAAGAAGCGAAACATAACGTGCTATCTGGTAGATATGTAATGGAGCCAGTTCATGCTCTAATGCTTGGTGGCATACAAGCACGAATCGAATTGGGACCATATAATTCTCATACACACACTATTAGTTTTTTAAGGTATAATTATTTAAGATTGGAAATTTCTTCAGTTATTCTTAATAAAAGTAAATTCCAGAGAAAACCAGTTAAGATTTCTCCCACATCATGTTGCAAAAAGTACAAATTGGTCGTGGCTGCCAGTTAGTCGAAAAAACTCGGCTGAAGTTAAGCTTCTTGAGCAATTCAAGCGCGTTCCTCAAACTGCGACTACAAAAAAGCTTATACGCAAATATTTAGAATTTTGTTGGGCTCTTCCGTTTTATGGGTGAATTATTTGTAGTAACTAAGCATCATATAAAGTTATATATGTATGTATGTATTTTTTAGGGCTGCTTTTTTTCATGGTCAAGTGGAACAACCTGTACGTGGTCTTATGAGTTTTGTTAGCCATAAAGATGTAGAAGTAATGATAGCAGTTAATGAACGTGGTATTTTTGTTGTCGATACTCTAGAATGCGTAAGTAAAAAAATAATAAGAATTGCATGCTTTTACAACAAGAGTAAAATAGTAACAACTTTCATCAAATCATTCCTGCATGTAGTATTGTACTATTAATAACAATAACTCAATTTTATAGGGGCCAGCATACTTTAGGTACCCAGCATACATATGAGAACAATTTATACGTAATTTGACGAGCTGAATTACGTATGAAAATGCAATTTGGTTTCATCGAATTTCCCCTTTCTTGGGCCTGTAGGGCCCGCGATAAAAGTTGTACTAATTACTAATTGCGCAGCAACCAAAACATACAAGAAAGAGGAGGAGCTGTAGAATTTTGCCGTTTTGTCCCTAAACGTCGAAATGTTTTTTACGGTGTATGGAAGTTTACCTAATTTGTTCTCAAATTGATCTAAATTGTTTGAAGAAACTCGTAAAAAACCACACACATTCGCCATAAATAAGACTTAAGGATCTGTAACAAAATTTATTTACCATAATAATATATTTATGAATCATCTTACTTTATTTATTATGTATACTTAAGGCAGTTCTGTTTAGTGTCAGAAACAAATTAGTTGCTACCTTGACTTATGGCAAGTGTCGTTTTATTTGAGTTTATTCAAATAATTTAAATCAACCAGAGACCATATAAGGAGAACTTCAATACACTACAAAACAAAATTTTGAAGTTTAGGAACAAAATGGCAGATGATCCAAAATTGTACAGCTCTTCTTATTTCTTTGATAATTGCTATATCGGATTCTTGCCTTTTCTTACAGTACTAAAATAAATATCAAATAACAATTGGTGAGGCAGGCTGAATTCAGTTCGGACTGAACTTTATATACCCGTGCACCATTTACTTTCAATAACTAACTGATTTTTTAAGAGCTATAGGAAAGTTTTTCAAAAAAACACACGTAAAATTCAGAAAACTGCATGAAATTTTTATTTAAATCGATAGTACAGTCCATTTAATTTAATGTTTGAAGATTATTTCATGCAAATGTTGACCGCGACCGCAATTTTGGCATACTCTTTCCAACGTTTCGGCCGGTGTCTCACATATAAATGCTTTAATGTTGTCTTCCAATGCGTTGATTGAAGCAGGCTTGTCTGAATAGACATGAGCTTTAACATAGCTCCACAAAAAATAATCTAAAGGCGGTATATCGCACGATCTGCGTGGCCAATTGACAGGTCCCAAACGTGAAATAAAATGTTCACCGAGTTCGCCTCTCAACAAGTCCATTGTTACGTGTGCTGTGTGGCATGTGGCATCGTCTTGCTGAAATCACATGTCATGCAAGTCAAGCTCTTGCATTTTGGGCAAAAAAAGTTGGGTATCATTTCACGGTACCGCTCACCATTCACAGTTACGTTACGATTCGCAGCATCTTTGAAGAAGTACGGTCCAATGATACCTCCAGCCCATAAACCGCACCAAACTGTGACCTTTTCTGGATACATTGGTAGCTCTTGCAATTCTTCTGGCTGATCTTCACTCCAAAATCGACAATTCTGCTTATTTACGTACCCATTGATCCAAAAATGAGCTTCGTCGCTGAACACAATTTTTCGAAAAAAAGTGGATCTTCCAAGAGCCCATTCACTAGGAATTCTGCGTTGCGGTAGGTCGTTCGGCTTCAATTCTGGAACCAGCTGTGTTTTGAAAGGCACTTAAATCCTTTCGCAAAATTTTCCACGTTTTTGAGTGACAGAGGCCCAATTGCTGCGAACGGCGACGAATCGATAACACAGTCCTGCGAGGTACAGTTTCTAAAACGGCTATGGGTGTTTCTTGAAGGTTTTTTTATGCTGAAAACGAATATGACCTTGAAAATGCTCTAGATCGTCAGGATTTTTGGCAATTTGAGGTTAAATAGTCAAAAAATGCAGATTTTGGCCATTTTTACAATTTTTTTTTGAGCAAGGTAAAGTTGTTTTTTAATTTTCCACAACGGCATCGCAAAGTACTAGTCTTCAGCTTTAAAACCCTTGTAGAAACTGTAAAAAAGCGAGATTTCGCAGGCCTGTGTAATTGATGGTCATCATTAACACTGGCCGATACAGCTGTGATATTCTCTTCAGCTCGCACTCTACGTAAGCGTGTTGGTGGTTTGATGTCCAATAATGTAAATTTGGTTCTAAATTTAGTCACACTAGCTCGAATAGCCGCTTCAGTGGGTCGCTTAAACTGGCCATAAAATGGAAGAAGCGCGCGATAAACTTTCTTAACATAACACGCATTTTTATAATAAAATTCAATGATTATAGACCATACTCAAGATGTTTGACAGTGAAACAAAATACGAAACGTGCGTCAGCTGTTTAAACCAACTGTTTAAAAAGATAATAGCTAAAAAATCACCCGTTAGTTACGGAGCTACAGTCAAAATTTTATTTGTGACTTATTTCTTGTCTTACCATAGGTTCATCATTTGTACTATTATTGTTGTACTATTTTATTGCTTCTTACATTTTTTGTCGAGGTATAGCTTCTAATATCAGACAGAAGGACAGAATTTTAGCCTTAACATAAAAAAGGTGGGCTTGATTTTATCCGATCTTAATATTATTTATGTCGGATTTGGGTTCATTAGTTGTACTACATTTGAGTATTTCAGTATTGAGAATTTTGAGTTCGACCTTGGATAAATAAAAATATGTGTACTGAGTAATAGGTGCACCAGCCTCAGAGGGTGACAGTTTTTGGCGTATTTTGGAGCGGTAGTATCATTGGAAAATTTTCCTTTGAAACGTCATTTAGGCCAACCGTGAGTTCTATAGAGCCATGAGAAATGAATTCTTGAATTGAATTCATAGACTTGAATGTTCCATTAAAGATTCAAGCCCTTAAGGCGAATATCAAACACACCATTCGTGAGATGGAGGTAGAAACCGGCACTAGGACCTTGGAAAACTGAGTTTAACAAAATGCGCTACTGCGAAGACAGCCGAGGTAACCTCAGAATGAAACCATTCCGTAAAGAATGGTAATATTTGCCACAAGGAAAAGAATGATTTGCTTTTTATTTTTTTGAAGAAAGAAAACACTGTATGAACCACTGAAACACTGTATATCTATCTATCGCGATTCCTTTCTACTGCTACAGACTAGCGATCTGTGAACAAAATTATAGTATAATTGGAACGAAGTGCGCGGTTATTAAAATAATTTTTCCTACATGTATATAAATTATCTTCAAAGTTTTTTTTTTTTATTTTAAAATTTTAACAATATCCATTGGGGACAGCTGGTCAGCTTTTCTTTTCTCCAGGATGCATATGTATGTATATAATTAATGGTCATTTTAAAAAGCACCTGTAATTAGCCTATAGCGAAAGCATTCTTTGTTTCTAATCACAAACGAATTTTAATCGACTGCTGCTAAATTTACATAATCAGTCTCTTGCTGTTAACTTTTGGCGAAAAATGTGCCTGTGGTAATCAGTGTTCGTACGAGCAGAGAACGTAAATTCATAGAGAAGTCTCACGGGCTACGAATAGTGTGAATTGTCAGAGATGAAGTCTGACCGCGAAGACTTTTTCACCTCGCTCAACTCGACAGCGGGGAACATCTTAACAGAGCTGATTACAGTGAATTATGTACAAGTACATTGGCTCTGCTCAGTTTTTGGTTCCTGTATGAAATCAAATTGACGAATGCCGACAGTGTTTTGCAAGGGATTTGCTTGTGCATTTCTATGATCCCTTGATAAACGTAATTTTATTCACTTAATATTTTCAAACAAATACAACCAAATAAAGATTTAAAATCCAACATATAAAATCAAAGTAACTTTAATGTTTGTTAATTTAATTTTAAAAGAAGAATTTAAACAAAATACATTATAAAACGACCTCACATTTTGTTGTGTGCGTTTTAGTAAATTTGACGAAAATTTTTACTAATTTTTCGAGTCGTAATTAATTTTAGACAAGAATTCAAAGAGCATATTGGTATATTGCTGAATATGTATATCTATACATATGTATATGTATCACATATATTATCTTAGTTATATTTGTGCAAAAGTTCAATTGTATCTTCAATTCTTATAGTGTTACAAATGTATGTGCACATGCACTGCAGCAATAGTGACCTATCTCACGACGCATTGCCTTATCATATTTATGTATGTGCATTTGAATATGCATTCATTTGTTCCTTTGCCAAACGAATTTTTTTTCAATTTACATTTATTGCAGGGAACAATATACATATGTATGCATTTTATAGATAGTATACAACTTTGAAATTTAAAATAAATAAAAGAAAACTTTAAAGAAACGTATTTGCATACATATATGGGACAACTAAGTTCTATTGCATCTTTAATAAATATAGTGTTGCACGCATATGTATGCACTGAAGCAACATGACCTACCTCACGAGCATCGCCTTATCATATTTCATGCAATAATTAGGGAGTAAATATCGTAATGATCAAATTCCTGCCTAACAAATGCTAAAACAATTCTCTTCTGCATATGCACCTATGTATATATTTGCATGTGCGTATATGCACACTTGATGCCCTAGCCTTTGTATGTACATATTTGTGTTCTGAACTTAAAGCAAAACAATGCTTATTAATATACACATATGCATGTACATACAACCGCACACGTAGGGCACTCACTTCATTCCTCTAAATACGTATGTCGTTCAAGGCTAAAATTCTATGCCTAGCGACTACAAGACCAAAATGCAAATGGCGCAGCCGTAGCGGCCATCATTCTAACGGCCATCATTATAGTTGCCATGGTGCTGAACAGACTAAAATAGTGGCGGCGGCGCTGAACAGTTTGAACAAAAACTCATCATCAGAAAAATGGGTAATATTAAAAAGCTACTTAATATACTTTGCTTCTAAACACCAACAAATTCTTATCGACTGCTGCTAAATTTACATAATTCAGCCCCTTACTGTTAAGTTTTGGTGAAAAATGTGTCTGTGGTGATCAGTCTTCGCGAGACGAGTACTCCTCGAAATTCCATACGTTCCTGTCATTGAGATTTCTCTATACTTTAACGTTCTCTGCAAATATTTACGTAAACAAGAATGAATCTTCACAATACATTTAGTGCTGTTTTATATCCAAAATGCGAAATTTTTAAAGTTTAGTGTTTGTTTCTTTCTGTTTTTAATTTAAAGCTACCGAAACTGTAAGTTAAAAAAAACTGCATTATTAAACAAAAGAATGTTGAAAAGGTCACTCTGAGAAGATTTTAGTGCTAATGCAAATTTGTTGATTCTTATAAAATTTGCTATTTTGAAAGTGAAAATTTATTTTTCTGCTTCTTTTAATGTTTTGTTAGGATATTAAGTGTCCCTCTCTCAACTCTTCTTAACATTGAAAACTTTTTTACACATTTTGAAAAGCGTTTGAACTTTCTGAATGCGAATTAAAACCTTAGAGGTGTAATCGTTTCTTCCGGCCATCAATCCTTAGTGGGACATAGGGCATCAAGCGGTATATTCATAGTAAAAATAAGTCACAAAATACCAGAAAATACTGAAGAAACCATAGCGACATTTTTACAAAAATAGTACCTTATCTTGTTACATAACCTCAAATATAGCAAATAAGTTGTTCCCTTAACAAAAGAGTTTCTTTCAACAAAAAAACTCATAAATTGAATTGTTCATATCCATAACACATTTATTTAAAAAAAACGCACATTCTAAAGACAATTTGTCACGCATACAAAGTTTAAGTAATTCAATAAAAATTTGGTGTTTTATTTTCTTTAAATGGGCATTTTAGTGCGTTTTTATACCCAAAGCTAGGCAACACTGCAGAAGCGAGAGAAAGATTTGACTGCTGAGAGCAGAAGAACAGCAACAACAACTGCAATCGCGGGCAATGCTACCAGATGTTAAAAAAAGTAAAGCTAAATAAAACTGAGTGAATTATTGAACTAATTTTTAAAAAATATGATGAAGAAAGAACTAAGACTCTGAGACTAAATAACAAAAAAAATCCTAAATCAAGTTACGAAAATGGTAATCTGGCCATACTGGTGCTAAAACGACGTAACTCATTGTCAAATTCGCTGAGAACAAAGTAACGGTACCACGAAAGGTGCCATCTCATTATTCTTTCCATCATGGTACGTAAATAGGCTAGGGCATCAAGTGTGCACTAGATTAGATTAGATTTGTGGGGGGCTGGACAAGTCCAAACACTCAGTCAGTAGACCATTGTACTACACCCGGATAGATATCAGTAGAAAGAATAGAGATAGGAAAGATAAAAGGTGGATGGTAAAAACGGGTAAATTAGTTTGAGCTCACTCTTCCACAAATCTCTTGGATTCATGGATGAATTTTAAGAGATCCGGAAGAGGAAGAATATGAACTTTGTCCATACTCAGTGTGTCGCAACCCAATATCCTAAGTCTGATTCTAGAAAATGCAGGACAGCTACATAGAAAATGCTCTGCAGTGTCGTGATTCTCAAGACAGGATAGGCATATCGGGCTGTCCACGACCCCCAAGGTAGCCATATGCTGACCACAGACGTTGTGCCCTGTGATTACACCCACCAGTACTCTGAGGTCCTTCCTGTAGAGTTTTAGGAGAAAGGTCGCTGTTTTCCTGTTTGGGTTTTCACAAAGCAGTTGGCTACTCTGCATGAGTTCAACTCAGACCAACGACCTCTGTGGGTAGACCTCATGAAGTCCTCAATCCATAGTTGAATCGATGCGGAATTGACACCTAGAAAGGGGTCAGGCCCTAGTGGCATACTTGCAGAGCCTTCATTTGCCAATTTATCATCGAACTCGTTCCCTGCAATACCAAAATGTCCAGGTACATCACTTTCTCAATTAGCCAGTACGCCACATTCAAGATGGTTCCGTAAGGAATACCGTGGCCATCTGTCCTGTGGCAAAGGAGTACTTAGTGTCTTCGTCTAAGTACCGTCCAGATCCGCTTCCATCACTGGTTTTGGATCCGTCGGTGTAGAAAGTGTGCTGATATCCCGTTAATAGGTTCTCTGGACTTAACCATTGATCTCTATCTGGGATCAAAACATCATACTTCCTACCCAAGCTAACGACAGGCACCCGATTGTCCACCGGCATCGAGAACAGTGTTCACTGCTCTGACAACTGGTGGTATATCTGACAGTGGCCGGTGCTTACTTCATTTCCCCAGTCTCCGTTTAACTTGAGCCTGTACGCCGCCTTCATTGCTTCCTTTCGAATTTGAAGATCTAGAGGTTGTAAGTTCAGCAGGACATCACCAGTGTCGTACTCATGTCACCTGTGATACCCAAGCATTAACCATTGTGAATTAACCATTGTGGCTTTCCACCATACTACAGAGGCGTATGTAATAATGGGTCTAATCAGGGTGATGTACAGCCAGTGTACTATCGCCGGTCTTAGACCCCATGTGTTGCCAAAGGTTCTTTTACACTACCAGAAGACTTTTAGTGTTCGAGAGACCTTCTGCTCGACGGGCTTCTTCGAGGTAAGTTTACTATCTAGGATTACTCCTAAATATTTAACCACAGAAGATAGTTGCAGTGTTAGACCATTCAATGTGGGTTGTAACAGGCCTTCCATATTGCGTTTCCAAAGCACTAAGATACGTTTTGTAGGATTCACCGAAAGACCATGCAATTCGCACCAATACTCAATCTTATTTAGAGCTCCTGCATTTTATTGCATATAACTTCAAATGATCGTCCTGAGATTAATACGCACACATCGTCTGCGTAGGCTTGGATGTGTCCAATTTCCTGCAGATCATTAAGAGAGCCCATCACGAAGCACCATAATTTTATGGTTTGTAATAACTTTATAATTCAGTATAGTCTCCCTGAACACAGCTGTTATGACCTCATCATTTGACGAAAAACGCTTCCCATGCAACTGGTCTAAAAGATTACAATAATATTCAGAATTTATTGTTTTACCAATTTGCAAGTAATCCACAAACAAAATTCTTTTCGCATCCCAAAAAACTGATGCTAGCACCTTCTTGGCCGATTTCTGGACACGAACTTGCGCGGCACCCATTGTGCGTACAGTTTTCTGAAACCAAATACTTCAGTCAAAATATTGCTTACACTGTCAAATAAGATGCCCAGGACTTTTACTAAATCTCTTTCAGTCAATCGAGGATTTTCCAATACGATATCCTATATTTTTTTATTGCGGTGCGGTTTTTGGTCAGGCGGCATCATCGGGCCATTTTTTTCGAAAATGAGTGAGGAGCCGCGGTTACAGTAAATGGCGAGCCTTACCGTGACGTGCTCAACGAGTTGTTTCCAAAAATTGAAGAGGATGACATGGACAACATTTGGTTGCAACAGGACGGTGCAACTTGTCACACTGCCAAAGTTACACTCGAACTTTTGGCTACCGTTTTTGAAAACCGAATAATCAGCCGAAATTCCGATATCAATTGGCCGCCTCGGAGCTGTGATTTAAGCCCGTTGGACTATTTTTTGTGGGGAGCCGTTAAGGACAAATGCTATGATGCCATCCAAAGACGATTGATGCTTTAAAACACGAAATCGAAGTTGTCATTCATGAAATTGGAGCCCAAACAATCGAAAATGTGCTTAAAAATTGGGTTGATCGAATGGCCTACTGTAAAGCCAGTTGTTGTTGTTGTTGTAGCAGTATCTTTGCCCTGTCAGTGTTATGTAAATTACCGGTCGTCTTCGTCTAGCTCATCTAACGGTAGGCCCAGGAAACTGGCTGTTTCGACGGGTTGGGTCCAGAGGGAGAGGGGTGCTAGATGAGTGGGTTTGTTGGGGCATGTGAAAAGGTGGTTAGTGTCGTGCGGGGTGCCTTCACATGCTGGACATATGTTTAGTATGTCGGGGTCGATTCTGGATAAGTAGGAGTTTAACCTGCTACAATATCCAGAACGTAATTGTGCCAGGATTACGCGGGACTCTCGGGGAAGCTGGAGCTCTTCTTCTGCGATAGGTGGCGGTTGGACTCCGATAACGGCATTCGGGGGTCGGGAGCTTAGGAAGGTGGTGAGAGTCTCCCGATGGATGTCGTTAATAGTCTGTCTGTATACTGTCTGATCCTGGAGTGGTCTGTCTGTTTTGTCCAGGATCTCGTCCACGTAGTTGAGGAAGTGTCTCCTGATGTGCCTGGGAGGTGGCTCAGGCTCGAGCAGGTGTCTGCATGGGTGAGGCCTGCGGTGACACCCAAGCAGAAACTGCTTGCCGAGCATTTTGTTGTGCTCCTTAACCGGGAGCATGTTAGCCTCATCGTGTAGGTGTTGAATTGAGGACATCAGGAGACATCCTGTCGCGGTCCTTATGGCAGTTTTCTGGCAGGTCTGTAGCTTCGTCCACTGCGTATCACTGGTTCCAGGCGACCAGACAGGCGCGGCATAGTTCAGAACCGGTCGGCCTATTGCTTTGAAAGTCGACAGCAACATTTCTTTGTCTTTGCCCCAAGTGCTGCCGGCAAGCGACTTGAGGACCTTGTTGCGATTCTGTACTTTCGTTGCAATAGCGGTTGTGTGCGCTGAGAAGGAGAGCAAGCTGTCGAAGGTGACTCCCAGAATTCTGGGGTTATTAACCGTCGGTATTGGTGTGTCGTCGACGTGCACCTGAAGTGGCAGCTTGACCTCCTTTGTCCATGTTGTAAAAAGGGTCGCCGTGGATTTAGTGGGAGAAAGTGTTAAGTTTGTCGCAGTGAAGAAGCGAGAAAGGCGGGCGAGGTAGTCGTTTATCTTAGAGCATAGGCCATCAATGTCATTGCCCGACGCCATTATCGAGCAGTCGTCGGCGTATGAGACCAGTGAGACTCCCTCTGGTGGCTGGGGGAGTTTCGAAATATAGAAATTGAAAAGCAAGGGTGAAAGGACACCACCCTGCGGTACTCCTTGCTTTATTTTTCTCTGTTTGGAGGTTTGGTCTCGAAATATCACCGACGAGTGACGACCACTCAGGTAGTTCGCGGTCCACCTCTTCAGCCCTGGCGGGAGTGTCGACTGTAAAATGTCATCTAGTAGCGTGGCGTGGCTGACTGTATCGAAAGCCTTTTGTAAGTCCAACGCTACTAGGACAGTCCTCTCGCAGGGGCGGTTTTGGTTAAGACCGCGGTTTACCTGGGTGTTTATGACGGTGAGTGCCGTGGTGGTGCTGTGCACTCTACGGAAACCATGCTGGTGTGGGGCTGGAGTCAGGTGTTGTGTGAGGAGTGGGAGTAGAAGGGCTTCAAGTGTCTTCACTACTGGGGAAAGGAGAGTTATCGGACGATAAGACTCCCCTTGGTTGGCGGGTTTCCCAGGCTTCAGTAGTGGGACCACTCTCCCTAATTTCCACTTATCAGGAATAATGAGAGTGGCCAGGGACAGATTGAAGACCTTTGTGAGGTATTCTACTCCCAATGGACCCAGTTTCTTCAGCATCAGCATGTTTAGTCCGTCAGGGCCAATGGCTTTTGATGGTTTCATTCGTTTGATGGCCCCCTGAACCTCGTCGCTGGTGAAAGTAAGCGGTGCACTGTTGTAGGGCAGTTTGTGCAGCCGTCTGGTGGCACAGCGTTTGGATCTGTCGACCGGAGGATGCAGTATAAATTGCCGGCTAAAGTAGCTCGCGCATCTCTTCGGGTCCGACGAAGTACGACCGTTAAAGGTGATATCCACCTTGTCGTTGTGCTTCGTCGGGTTCGACAGGAACCTTACGGTGGACCAGAGCTTGCTCACACCAGAGGAGAAGTTACAGGACTTCAGATGCTCTACCCATTTGGTCCGCTTGTGTTGGGTGACCAGTTGCCGGATCTCCAAATTGAGATCCTTTATACGAGGATCCCCGAGATCGGCCTGGCGTAGACGGTCACGCTCGTTTGCCATAACGGCTGCTTCGGCTGGGAAATTGGGACGTAATTCCCGGATCCGTCCAGCAGGTATGAAGCGAGCCGCGGCGGCTGTAATCGCCTTGCGGAGTGCGCGTTCGCCTTCGCGCACATCGGTGGGAGTGGGTAGGGCTGCGAAGATGTTCTCAGTAAATTCCGCGAATCTGGTCCAATCAGCTTTGTTGAAGTTGATATATGACCGGTGATCCGCGGAAACAAAATCGGCGGGTCTCTCGATCGAGATGATAATGGGCAAGTGGTCTGATGCAAGCGATAGCATAGGTCGCCAGGTTATGCTATTTATCAGACCAGCGCTAGCAATTGTTATGTCAGGCGAGCTGCTACAATTGCCCACTACCCTAGTGGGGGCGTCGACGTTTACAGTGCTGAACGTCGAATTGTCTATCTGCTCTGCCAAAAGCTGCCCCCTACGATCATTTGGCAGGCTTGAATGCCAAAGATCGTGATGCGCGTTAAAGTCACCTACTACCAATCTGTTTTCTCCCCTGATGAGCGCACCAATATCGGGGAGATATCCTGCCGGGCAGCAGGTGACAGGGGGTATGTAAATATTATAAATTTCGAGCTCGGCATCGCCTGACCGGACAGCTATACCTTGACGTTCTAAGGTGCTGTCCCTGCGGTCGATGCCTTCATCAATAAGACGATACTGCACTGAATGGTGTACTATGAACGCTAGGCCACCACCTTTGTCTCGCTCGCGATCCTTTCGGTGCACGTTATAGCCGTCCCTGGTGATCAGGGGGGAGCTAGCGTGCAGTTTTGTCTCTTGGACCGCAGCTATTTTGATTCCGAACCGACTCATGAAGTCGACTATCTCGTCAATCTTACTCGTTAGTCCGTTGCAGTTCAGTTGCAAAAGCTTAAAGCTTCGCGGGAGGGTCGTCGTAATTCGGGGGGTGAGGGATGCGTGATGTTGTCTGCGTTGGTCCTGCTGTGCATTCCGCAAAATAGGTAATGGCCTGATGCTGTCTGGTGGCCGCGCCACTGGGGGCGGTTGCGGGTGCAGAGCTCTGCAGCAGGGGGCAACGTAGTCACGTGTCCACTCACGGGTGGTGTGCAGGCCGGAGCACCTCCGAAAATGGCACCAGCCACTGCAAGAATTGCATTGAACTGTTGGCAAGTTCCGAGGCACTACGGTCTGACACACGGAGCAGACTGTGCGGGGGACCAAGAGCTGCTGGTTTGTCCCCGCACTGGGGTAGGAGCAGGAGGGTTGTGGGTTTGAAAGGGAGTTGTGTTGCTCTTGGGGGCTCCTTACCGTGGAGGTGTTATTTGTGGCGGCAGTGTGAGGTGCCGGCACTGAGGGCAGTGTAGCCGTAGAGGCAGGGGCCGCCTGTGAGCAGGAGCAACACGTGGCCACATACCTTGTGGACCACTCCCTATGTGTCTTAAGGCCTGAGCAGGTCTTAAGATGGCACCACCCGTTGCACTGGTTACACCTAACCGAGGTGGAGTTCGGGTGGAGCCGTTTATGGCAAATGCAGCAGTAAAATACTTCAGGTCCGGGGTTGGGTTCGACGCCAGCCGGAAGAGAAGTATTCGGAGCAAACTGGCTGCTATGAGTTGCTCCTGTGACGTAAGATTTGTGGTAAAGTACGGTACACTAGACAGGGTAAAGAAAACCCGAGTCATTCCGGTAACGTAGAACCGGCTGCCATGGGAATGACTGTAAAGCCAGTCGTGGCAGTCGTTTGAACGATATTATTTTTCATTCATAAATGACAATGTTCAATCTTCAAAATAAAAAAAAGGTTTGAAAAATTATTGTTTAGTTTTTTTTATAGCCGATTCAAAAAGCAAATTTTACATGGCCCACCCTATAGCTTATCAACAAAAATGAATTGACAAATTGAAAGGAAACGTCACTTATGAACGTTCATATAAAGGTGTCCCAACATAACACAAAAAATTTAGGCTAGTAGCAACTTATTTAACAACCTAGTATTCACTGTCACTCAGTAGCATAAGAGTATCTGTAATGCCTTCACTGTATCTTTACGTGGGTTTTTTCAATAAATCTAATTTTATTTCTTATGATTAACAGACTTTGCTATTAGGATTGAGGTACGAGGATTTGTCATGGGACTTCGCCAAGCCTAGTGTGAATAATGATTCCGAGTGCCTGACATGTATATTTATTCAAGTAAGTAAAAATAAAAAATATACATACTTGCATATACATATATAAATATATGCATATTTACACAAATATAAGTACATTTATATTGTCAGCTCGCTAATCCAATTAACGATATACTCTAAATTCCTCTACTATGTAAAGGGTGGTTAAATTTCAAGGGCCGATCTTGGCTGTGAACCACACCTAAACATCAAGTTCTTTTCTACATTTCATTTGACATTTTTCAATTTCGGACTAACTCAATTTGAACCATCGAAAGATACACAATCAAGCAACGCGTTCAAGTTATTCAGGCTCATTATGAAAACGGGCGTTCAAATCAAAATGCATATGGCGCACTTCGTAATTTTTTCTGTCAATTTAATCGTCCAAATGTGTGTACAATCGGAAAAATTGTGCAAAAGTTTGAGCAAACCGGGTCTGTAGGAGATGTGAAAACACCAGTGCATGCTCGTACAACTCCTACTGCAGAAAATATTGCTGCTGTTCGCGATAGTGTGGTTAAAGAACCGTCCACCTCAACTCATCGTCGTGCCCAACAATTGCACCTCTCACGCTCGTCGTTGATGAACATTATGCATAAAAACTTGCATTTACACGCTTACAAGGTGCAATTGACTCAAGAACTAAAGCCTTTTGACCATTTCAAGCGTCGTCAATAGTCAGAATGGGGCAGGAAATGGCAACAGTGAATGACTAATTTTCGAAGAAAATCATCTTCAGTGATGAGGCACAGTTTCACCTCAGTGGATTCGTCAATAAGCAGAAGTGCCGCATTTGGGCGATTGATAATCCAAGAGTGATTGCCGAAAAACCAATGCACCCACAAAGAGTGACTGTTTGGTGCGGTTTATGGGCCGGCGGCATCATTGGGCCGTATTTTTTTACAAAATGAGGCCGGCCAGACAGTTACTGTAAATAGTGTTCGCTATCGTGAGATGATAACGCACTTTGTATGGCCCGCATTGGAAAATATGAATGTGGACGATATGCGGTTTCAACAGGACGGTACCACTTGTCACACAGCTAACGAAACAATGGCTCTTTTGCGCGAAAAATTTGGTGGCCGAATAATCTCACGTCGCGGCGATGTCAATTGGCCGCCAAGATTATGTGATTTTACACTTTTGGACTTCTTTCTTTGGGATTATTTGAAAGAAAATAAGAAAACAACTAGCAACAATTCAAGAGCTAAAGGATGAGACAATTCGGCACATTAACGGCATAGAACCTCAATTATACCTCAGCGTCATCGAAAATTTGGATCATCGGATGGAGGTGTGCGGCCGAGTCCGCGGCGGCCATTTGGCCGATATTTTGTTCCATACGTAATTGAGCTATACCAATATTATCATAATAAAGAGAAATGACAATAATTAAAAAAAAAATTATATTTTATTCAAAATCAACACCGGCCCTTGAAACTTAACCATCATTTGTAATACAATTCAGAACAAAAAACAAAGACGTCCAATCTGAATTTGGTTCCTTAACGAGCGTAGCCGCATTCATTTGGAACAGAAAAGAGTGTTGCCCAAAGCACCCCTAT
This sequence comes from Anastrepha fraterculus, assembly GCA_037575425.1. Classification (NCBI taxonomy): domain Eukaryota; kingdom Metazoa; phylum Arthropoda; class Insecta; order Diptera; family Tephritidae; genus Anastrepha; species Anastrepha fraterculus. Next base: position 44,520 of record JAYXIM010027141.1, read on the forward strand.
GGCAAATCCATCAAGCAGGAATATTAATATTCGCTTAGCTTTATATACATATAAAAATGAAAGTTTGTCTGTATGTCTTCGATGAACTCAAAAGCTGCTGGACCGATTATTATAAAAATTTGTATATACATATATGTATGTATTTTTCCACGGAAAAGTTTTGTAGAATATGCTCATTGCTGCCACTCGCCACCAGGTGGCAGAGTAGCAACTTCTGTCCCGTTCAACCGATTTTTTCGAATTAAACAAAATCAATAAAATGATTTAGAATGAATTGAATATTTGTGTACTGATTTTTCTTTAAAATTATTTTTCTTAAATATTACATTTACTTGATACAAGTTGGTGAGCAATATATATATATGATCTATATATATATTTACTTATATTGCTCACCAACTTGTATCAAGTAAATATAATATTTAAGAAAAATAATTTTAAAGAAAAATCAGTACACAAATATAATATATATATATATATATACAATTGGTGCTTAAACTCTTTTTTGGGTGTTTGGCCGAGCTCCTCCTATTTGTGGTGTGCGTATTGATGTTTTTTCGCCAATGGTCCCCCGCAGTTTTAAGTCGACTCCGAATGGCAGATAATTTTATGACGAACTTTTTCATGGCAAAAATACACTCGGACCACTTTACCAAGGTTTGGTTAATAGGCAATAAAAACAAGAAAGTACAATTAAACTCTCTATAATAAATATTCAAAGATTTTAATACGTGATTTTTGAAAATGAAAAATCTATCTCAACAAATTTAGAGATTTTATTAAACTCAATTAAGGTTCTGGAAATAGGAGCATTCTGAGCATAAAGGGACTTTGAAAGACCAACATAGAAGAGCTTCGACTTACGCAGAGCTCTGGGCGGAATATTAAAAAAGATCCTCTGAAGAAGCATCGGACAGTCAGCAGCCGCACGGATTCAGTCGAAAATGAAAGATAAAGATAGGATTATTCTCCTGCTTTGCAATGATTTTAAGTTGATCAATAAGCATCGCGCTTCATATGTAAGGATAGGATCCGAAAAGCGTAAATTACGCAAAGCGAAATGTAAGAATACTTTCTGGATTCGTTCAATTCTATCAGCATGGCACGAATAATACGGGGACCAAATGAAGGATGCATACTCCAGTTTGGAACGGACAAACGCCGTATACAAAAGCTTCAGCATATAAGGGGCGGAGAATTCAGAGCTATGATGCTTACAAAAGCAAGCATGGCGTAAGATTTGGCAGTAATTAAATTTATATGACTAGTAAAAATAAGCTTCGAATCAAATATTATACCCAAGTCTTTAATTTCACTTTCACGTGACAAGGATGTTCTGGATATGTGATAAGAGGAATCAAAAACTGTGGCACGCTTCGAAAAGGTAATTTGGAAGCACTTATTTATGTTGAGCAAAAGACGATTATTGATACACCTGTTGCTGAAATTATCTAAATCAAATTGCATCAATTCAGAGTCGAGAGAGCTAGTAATCATCGAATAAATCTTAACGTCTTCTGTATAAAGCAGGAATCTGGCTGACGAAAAACAAGAGTAAATATCATTGATAACCAGAACAAAAAGAAGCGGGCCCAGAATACGCAACGAAGGGAAGAGACCTAACGTTGTCGACGACGACCAAGCAATGGCGATTCTGCAAGTAAGATGAGATCCAACTTAAGAAGGCTGAGTGGAAGCCAATACAGGCTAATTTTTTTTATTAGTATTATATGGAGCCCTGATTGGAAGGCAGCGATACAATCATCCGAAAATACTGCCAAATTAGACAATGTTGAGCGGCCCATGCTGTTCCGGGCGCACTATGTTCTTGACAGCAAAAAGCAATTTGTCCTTGATTATGGATTCAAAAAGCTTTGCAGTGGCGGAAAGCTTTGAACTAGGCCTGTAGTTACCAATTTCGTTTTTATCACCACTCTTGAAAATGGGTAAAATGAAAGTGAATTTCCAGGCATCAATAAAAGTAGCCGAAGTTAGTGATTTGTTAAATATTAACAACACAGGGTAAAGTAAAGAATCACACTTCTTGAATAACACCGCAGACAAACCATCAACATCAGTATTTGAAGAAGATTTAAGACGAGTAATGCCTCTAAAGACATCTTCAGTGGACAATACTAGCTTGCCGAAGTCAATAGATGGTTGTATATTGAAGAAAACATTTTCCTCACTGTCAGAGGCCGATGCAAAATTGGACTTAAAGAACTCAGCGAAGAGATTAGCGTCATCAGCTGAAGTATTAGCAGATTTGTCACCGAAAAAAAGAGCGGACAGAATATTGGAAACAGACTTCTTCGAATTTACAAAATTCCAAAACGCTTTTGGATTAGATTTTAAACTTTCTTCGAAGCATAGAACGTAGTTTCAGTGTAAAAATTTATCCAAACAGTGAATTTCTTATCCTACTCTTTATACAGAGCAAAGAAATTAGAATTTTTACATTTTTTGAAAGAAGAAGAAATTTGTTTCTCTTATTTCGAAGTTTAATCAACACAGCATTGTGCCGCGTACTTTACATTGTTTTTTAGTTACAGGAGGAATTACACTTTTACAAACGTCTACCACAGTGGTTCTAAAAATCTGGAAACACTTAGAAACGGCAAGATGTTGAAACAGGGAATCCCAGTTAATGTTCAGCAAATGATAGTTCAGTTTCAAAAAATCGCATAACTTAAAATCAAACGAAAACTTAGCTTCGATCCTTAGTATGCCACGGTAAAATATAAACTTTTTTGGTAAGTTGAAAGGAACTCCATGAAGATTTTCGTTACATTACTTAAAAAGATATGATAATAATCAAAGCATATCTAGCTCAGAAATTGGGCAAACAAATTCAGACAAGTAGATCTGAGACTCTACATAACTGATTTATAAAGGAATTCATTTGTAACAAATCCTCATCGAGAAGACCATCGATTATATAATATAAATTTTCTTAGATAAATTATTGTAAATAATAGGTAATTAGACAAATTTCGTGTGATTTGTTAACATAACAGGACGTTAGAAAACTATTATTAAGATTTGACAGATGACAAAACAAAATGGCTGCCACAGGGCGCCAAAATCGACCCGCGCCAATTGAAAAACCCTTTATATAAACATATTTACGTATGTACGGGTGGGTGTACAAGGCAAACAAATTATGAAATAATACAAGCTCTCTTTGGTTCTCATACTGTTTGGGAGCGAACGTATAATAATTCTAACATGTGTATATGGACGCGAACAAGGAATTGACATTACAAATACAACACTGACTACACAGTAACACCAATAGTAACATTGACTGCCCAATAAGAATAAAAAATGACGTTGAGGCAAACAATAACAAATTTTGCTACTGCCAGGTTCAGCGAGAGGAGTAAATTTAGGAATAGAAGTGACCGCTTAATTGTTTTTTTTTTTTTGTTCAATAATTCACTCAGTTTTATGTAGCTCTTCCTTTTTTAAACATCTGGTGGCATTGCCCGCGATTGCAGTTGTTGTTGGTGTTCTTCTGCTCTCAGAACCGCTTAATTGTTTTTTTTTTTTGTTCAATAATTCACTCAGTTTTATGTAGCTCTTCCTTTTTTAAACATCTGGTGGCATTGCCCGCGATTGCAGTTGTTGTTGGTGTTCTTCTGCTCTCAGCAGTCAAATCTCTCTCTCGCTACTGCAGTATTGCCCACCTTTGGATATAAAAACGCACTAAAAGGCCCACTTAAAGAAAATAAAACTCCAAATTTTTACTGAATTACTTAAAAAACTTTGTATGCGTGCCAAATTGTCTTTAGAATGTGCGTTTTTTTAAATAAATGTGTTATGGATATGTACAATGAGCTTTTTTGTTGAAAGAAACTCCTTTGTTAAGGGAACGACTTATTTGCTATATTGGAGGTTATGTAACAATATAAGGTACTCTTTTTGTAAAAATGTCAGTATGGTTTCTTCTTTTCTGGTATTTTGTGACTTATTTTTACTATGAATATACCTCTTGATGCCCTATGTCCTACTAAGGATTGAGGACTGGAAGAAACAATTACATCACCACGTTGTTTTAATTCGCATTCAGTAAATTTAAACGCTTTTTAAAATATGTAAACAGGTTTTCAATGATAAGAAGAGTTGAGAGAGGGACATTTTATATTCGTGCATAACCTTAAAAGGAGCAAAAAATTAAATTTACAATTTCAAACTATCAAATTTTATAAGAATCAACAAATTTGCATTAGCACTAAATCTTCTCAGAGTGACCTTTTTTAACATTCTTTGTCTAATAATACAGTTTTTTTTAACTTACAGTTTCGATAGCTTTAAATTAAAAACAAAAAGAAACAAACACCAAACTTAAAAAATTTCGCATTTTGGGTATAAAACAGCACTAAATTTATTGTGAAGAGCAAATGGTTGGCAACACTGCATAACTTGGGAAACGTGAAGTCACGCACTCTGTGATGGGTGCAATCTTGTTTCTATCATTTGTTTCTTGTTTCTAACTATTGTTAGACGTATTAGGCCCTTCGGGACGACGGAAGTGAAAACGAAGTTATTATATGGCACTTCGAGTGCCTTCCAGCTTCCAGCTTTCTGTAGCAGCTGATTGTTTTTCCACTACAACAGGGTGGTAGTGTTGAAAAACTGGTCATAGGCGTAGGCATAGAGCAATTGTAATTATTAAAGGACTGAGGCGAAATTATCGCAGACGCGGCCCCTAAAGACCCAGGGCTCTTGTACTTATTTACACCACAGAGTTATATACAAAGTGCACAAGTGTAGTTACAACCAATATATTGTAAACTGTTACATACACATGCATAACATAAGTAATATTTTTAATGTCTTTTTTTTCACAGTTCGATGCAATGGAGAACGGGATACAAGTTTCGAAGCTTATGCAAATTTTTTCCAAGCAAGCTGGCATGATAGATGCTCTTATTTCACATTTTGCCGAACAAATTCGAAAGCTTAAATTGAACGGAAACATGGCTGACCAACATCCTGAAGGTATTTATATATAACTTTATCAAATGTACTGAATGGAGAAAATTAACGAATTCTTTCACTCTAAAATATTGAAAGATAAAGGGTTACACATAGTTTCCTAAATGGCAACTGTCCATACAGACTTTGAAGGCTTAACATTTCTCTAGTGCGGATTGTAACTGGCAAATATTTTGAAAACTCTTTTCATATTTCGAAAGGCTGCCTTAAAGATCTGATGTTGAGTATAGATTTCTAGGTTTGGACATCTGAAGAAAATTGTGAAAGTCAATTTAATTGACACGTCGGCCTGGGTGAATAGAATACTGAAGGTGGTGCTTTCTGTAAGCCGTTAATTTATTTTTCGTGATTTTGACATCCCATTTTGACATCATGCTCTATAATAATAAATACAAAACAAACAGAAGGAAGTGAACTTACATGTTTGTGAAAATTCAGTGAATGGCTTGATAATATTGTCGTTTATATGTAGTATAACTGAAACTCAAGAAACTTATGAAAACGAAGTGCCAGATGATAAATTGTGAAAGCACGAATTATAAAAATACTTCCAAATGCAATTTTTTCTACGTTTTATGCGGATGACGTCGTGGCAAGAAGGTGTGTGTGTGTATATATTTGTGTTTGGTAGTTTCTTTTGCTACCTACCTCTTCACAAAGAAGTAATTTCCCTTCCTTTCGTTTGTTTATGCCGTCTGCATAACATTCGAATATGTCATTAACAAAAATTACAAAAAGAAAGGGTTCAAAGTACTGCTCTGAGGTACACCAGAAGAGGCAATAAAATAATAAGAATATATGTACGTTATCCACAACGACTACACATTTACGTTGGAAAAGTACGACTGCATCCATTTGAAGAAAATATAAGTAGGCTGAAACCCAAAAATTATTAGTTTGAAGACGTTATTGAAAACCTTGAAAAAGTCCGTATAAACCGCATCAGCTTGAAGGATATTGTTGAAAGTCGACGTAAAAAATTAAGAAAAACCGCAGGATTAGTGACAGTTGACCTACCAGCCATAAAACCATTTTGATTCATAGAAATATTACGTTTTACAGCGAGGTATAATTTTTGTTTTATTGAGTATATTGCATTGAAACCGTTGAAAGTTTGAAAATAGGCCTGCAGTTCGGGATTTGGTTTTTATTTCCAGCTTTGAATGTAGGGGTGATAGTAGTAAATTTGCAAGCATTTATGAACTGTCCATATCCTAACGATTTATAAAAGCTCAAATTAAACATATGTATATGTATCTAACGAATATCTTAATTCTCAACTACAAGGTTTGGGAGACCTATCACTACACTCGATGATAAAGCTAGTGAAGACACTTCTTCACAGTACTTCTCTCCGGTGGTATTCTTCCAGTTTGAGCAAAGCCCTCTCGCTGCATTGCGGCGTCTTATTCTTTCCAGCTATGATATCCTGGAAACTGTGTTCTGGGCGACCAGTTAGTTTAAGACATTCTTCCGTACAACTTACCAAAATTATTTCATCGAGGGTGCATTTCCCATTCATACTTTCAGTTGGTAGCCTTATCTACATTGGTAATGAATGAAGATTCGGAAAATTAATATTATATTTTTCAGACTTTAGAAGAGGAATTTCCTATTACTTCCATGAAAATGTGCTTCTGAACTGCACTAAAACTCATTATAACTTACGTCATTCCATGCTTGTCTTTTTTGAATTTTTAAAGCCGTTTGATTTTGCTCCGTTAACCCGAAATCTTTGAAATCATACCACTTTGTTCAAAAAGTTTCCAGAATATATTCAAAAAGTCAAAATACAAGTTTATTTCACAAAGGTGATATTATCGCCTTCAAAGTACTCTCCATCAACTGAAGCGCACTTATGCCAGGATTTGATCCAGCTCTTGAGACATTTCTGGAACTCTTTTTTCGGTATAGCCATCAGAGGCGTCTTCGATTTTTCCAGTACTTTCTTTCGGCTGTTGAAACGAGAAATAAAACAAAAATCGCAGAGAGCTGTGGCTGTTGGATGGTATTCGTTTCGTTATTGGTCAAAATTCACAAGGAATGATGGCACTATGCGACGGTGCGTTATCATGGTGAAAAATCCGCGAGTTGTTTTCCCACAAAACCTTTCTTCTTTGGTGAATGCGTTCACGTAAACGTCACATAACGCCTAAATAAGAGGCCTTATCAGTTGTCTGACCTTCTGGCAAAAATTCGTGGTGTGCAATACCGTTGTACTCATAAACCCACGTCTCGTTTCCAGTAATAATGTGTCTGATAAATGTTGGGTATTTTTCATGAAGCGTGCGTGGCATTCGTAAATGCCAGCGATTTCGCACTACTGAATCCATTTTGAACGCAAAATTTAATACAATCAAGTTGTTGCATTTTAAATCCATTTTAAAATCGCAAAAATACGAAAACACGTGCAGTAGTAGATTTATTCAAGACGTCATTGGAAACCTAACAAAAAACAAAAATGGAACTCAAAAACGTTGACTTAGAGCGTCAGCTAGCGGTTGTTTCGGGAACCTTTTGATCAAGGTCGTAGTTCAAAAAATTTAGGTTAGATCAGAATAGAAATTTATTTTGCTATAACAAGAATGAAAAAGGAATATACCCGAAATATAACCAGTTCATTATTCCACTTGAAATGAAAATCTTTACGAAAAATATTTAAGTTTTGTGGTAACTGTGGGTATAATGTACATTGTATGTAGTTTTTATATACATCTATAATAAAAAAAATGTGTATTGTTTTACAATGCCATGCTTTTATTTAAGATTTCAGAATAGAATACATATAAATATATGTATATAACTCGATTTCATATTCATTGAACCATTGACATTCAAAAAATCGCGATTATTTACAGAACCGTACCCCATACAAAACAATGGAACTGGTGTGCTTTGCAACAAATTGTCTCGATTGACGTTGGCGACATTTGATGATGAGGGACGCTGCATCGGACAAACTGGATCACTATCTATAAGTTATTAGTAGTTGAAATTTCAATTGTAATTATGTTTGTATTCATTTCTCTAAATACAATATCGTGATTAATAACGCCATTATTTCTACCTTTATAAATATACCTTTTCACAGTTCAGCATAATTACCCTCATAATTTATAACTTCGTACTTCGTGCGCAAATAATATTTTATTTTGATGCGAAATTCAAATACAACAAATATCTTAGACATATAAAAATATAAGCCATACAAATTTTTTAGTCATAAAAAAACTGGCGAAAAAAGCCATTTAGGTAAAGCAAAGTCTCCACCGAACAAGTCCGATCAACAGCTTCCATATGGGCACGGTTACTCATACTGCCCTCACCCCACACTTCTTTCTAATGCTGTATAAGGAATAGCGAACTTTATCGTGATCTTGCCATACCAACTGTGACTGAAGTAACGAAGCAATTTGCCATAGCTCACAAACAACGATTAAAAGCATGTCAGCATGTCAGCAATGCAGCAACTAGCTTACTTCTTAAAACAATTTAAACTCTCAAATAATAATCGCTTATTAGTATCCTTTCATCCATATACTACTCGTATAACATATACTAGGTGCGATAGTACAACGCTTCTAAAAATTGGATAAGGGGCAACTAGCAGAAAACCCGATACTATTTTGAAACTCTGATTACGTAATTTGAAATCGGATGGACATCTTTTTAAGTTTTTTACAAGGTTTAAAGTACTGGTTTATATTTTTTTATTTATTTTTTATACTCTATTATTATAAAAAAAAAATAAATATATTATAAAAAAATGTTAGCTTGAAAAACGTTATAAATATTGTAAAAATTTCGCTGTCTCTTTGTGGCTATGCGTAATTGTATATTTTCCACAATGATTTCACATTGCACATCAAATATTTGTTTATGAACAAACAAATTGTTACTTTTTGTTCCCAAAGTAAAGATGAAAGTTTCAAAAAATATACAGCAAAACAGTCATTGGTTGGAACATCGATGCTTTTTTAACCTAAATAGATGCCTATTTTATCGTAATACCGATGTTTCGAATAACGCAAGCCTCTTGTTTTAATTTTTCCAATACATGTAATCTTTTTGTTTATTTATTATCTGTACTAACGTCACTGCACTTGGGAAACCACAATATTGTATTTTATCATTTTTGACTTTTTCCTATTTCACTTCTAACGTCTTGATATTTACTCCAGGACAGATTTCTGTACTTAAAACCAGTTTACAGTAAGTTTTTTTTTTTTTTTAATTTTTATTGCAACTAGTTCATAAATATTTACAAATGACTAACAAGCAACTTAATTATGATAACATTACACAATTTTCACTCTACATGGCATAAAGCATTTCTATGGAGGTATGAGATCGCTAGGTTTAGTGCGTCTAAGCCTTCGTATTAATCCGTTGGTTTCAATTAAATTAAGTGCTTCTTCATTGATGTGGTTTATTAGTCTTTCTTTATGGGCAACTGCAATCTTTGCGATTTCAGTGTTGACGGAGTTTATTTTAAGGTCGCGCTCAATGTCGGAACTTCTGCAGTACCATGGTGCTTTGACAATGCACCTAAGGACCTTATTTTGGAAGTGTTGGATTTGGTTTTTCGTACTTTGACTGGCGCACCCCCATAGCTGCGCACCCTAACTCCGTACTGGCCTTAGTATCTGCTTGTAAATTAACAGCTTGTTTTCTATCGTGAGAGCTGATCTGCTACCCATGAGCCATTGCATGTTTTTGAGCTTGATGTCCAATTCTTGCCTCTTTTTCTTCACATGCTCTTTCCATCGAAGTTTGCAGTCAAGTGTCATACCTAGTACTTGGCATAGTTTGAGTATGGGACCTGTTGATCATCTATGTATAGTGGTATATGTTGTATTTTAGTGTTTGTGAAAACTACGTGTACAGATATTGTTTGGCTAAGTTTATTTTTCCATGTATTAATCCACTGGCAGATCTTATTTAACGCGGTTTGTAATGTGGCTGTCGATTCGCTTTCAGTTTCACCAACTGCAATCAAGCCGGTGTCATCTGCAAACGTTGCTGTGACGTAATTAGGATCAGACGGTAGGTAATGTGTAAAGATAAGGTACAGCAGAGGCCCAAGAACGCTGCCTTGAGGTACTCCTGCATTTATTTGTCGAAGACTTGAATAAGCATCATCTTGCTTGACTCGAAAATAGCGATCTGATAAGTACGACTCCAAGATTTCGTAGTATTGCTTAGGAAGTATTAATTTTAGTTTAAAAAGCAAACCTGTGTGACAAACTTTATCGAATGCCTTTGCCGCATCGAGGAATACACCAGAACATACTTTTTTCGAGTGCTTTTTCTATTTCGTGCGTGATCCTGTGTACCTGGTCGATTGTAGAATGTTTACTTCGAAAACCAAACTGATGTGTTGGAATTATTTTTTTTCGTTCTATTATTTTATTGAGTCTTTTAATCAACAGCTTTTCAAACAGCTTTGAGATCACTGGTAGGAGTGATATTGGTCTATACGATGAAACTTCGTGTCCAGGTTTGCCTGGTTTTTGGAGCGTAATAACCTCCGCAGTTTTTCAGAGAATAGGAACGTAATGAAACTCAAAAGATGCATTCATTATGCTAGTGAGAATTTGGATGCTTTTAGGTGGAAACTGCTTGAGTATTTCTGCAGTGATTATATCGAAACCAGGGGATTTTTTATTTTTTAGCATTTTAATTTATCTTTTTAGTTCGGCGCTCGTGACTCGTGGAATTTCTTCAAACTCTTGGAGCACGGATGTAGACAGGCTTTCGGATGTTGCCTCATGAGGTGTAAAAATATCAGCTAGATAATCTGCATATAGTTCTGCATTCTGGGAATTGTTATTAGCCCATTTTCCTTCTATTATCTTGAGAGGAGGACAGTGCATTTGTGGCTTTTTTAAGTACTTTGTGCATTTCCATAAAGAGTAATCCACGCGACGATCGTTGGACAATGAATGCAAGTAATGAGAAAAACCATCATTTTTAAATATCTTTATTTTCCGACTAAGGTCGTGGGTCATTTTGTTTAACTTAGTTTTATCTATTGGTGCTCGTGTTTGATGCCACTTGCTGCGAAATTTTCTCTTTATTGAGTAATGACTGCGGTTTTTTTAATAGTTGGAGTACTTTTCCATGCGGCAAGTTACACGTTGGACGTAAAATTTTGAGCTTCACTATCTAATCATTAACTATTTGTGCTGCATTATTTTTGCAATTTTGTAGAATTTCTTGAAGTAATGCCAGTAAGTATGTCCAAATCTAGTGGAAGGCTGCCACTTTCACTTGGCTGTACTATCCTTTGATTCCTCATTGATGTCGAGAAGTGTTGTTGTCATGTACTACGACGAGATCTTCTTATTTGACGTTTGACTGCGATTGGAGGAATTGTTGCGCTATTGCAACTCTAGTAGGTAATTCTTCGACCACAGTCGCCAGAACTGTTGTTTGAGTGAGTAAACATATTTTCATCTGTCGGAGAAGTGTGTCTTGCTGTCTAGTACCATGTTCTCCATGTCGCAACCTCGTTCGCCTCCGCAGATTACGTATTTTATGCGGAGGTGCTCTTGCTGGTATATCTTGTCTGTAGACATGGAGTCGTGCTGGCGAGAGGTGGGGAGGTCTCATCGAATGCCATATTAAGGCGGGCCCCGGCCAAAGTTCCCCTATGCGATTAATTGCCCGTTGATCAGCACACCTTATTAGTTTGAGGCCCTGGATTTTCTTTCAGGATATCCCTGTACACTTATCAAAGACTTCTGTTTATCAGGTTCCAGTTTGCTTGTGAGATTATACCATCATGTGAACTGAAATCAATCACTGTATATAGCTTTTTTTGCTATTTCCGCAAAAGTTTTCCTATCGTGATACTAATCGTCTGAGTAACGGACACTTCAGTTCTTTCGGCTCACCCATGTCCCTTCACTCGATCGTTTGCGCTTATTAATACGTGTGGCCAGTAAGAGGCCTCGCTGCCGTAGCGGCAGTTCCTGAAGTGATGGAGCTGGATGGGATACCAAGCTAAGGAATAACAGGGGAATCGTCGTCGGTACGGTAATATCCGCATGGTGATGGAATGGCCATCGCCGCTCTGCAGATGGATGGCTAGCCAATACCCATATGGAGATTATATCTTAGTTCGTGATGAGCAAACCCTCATGATATGGGAGTTAAACTACTACTTAAGCCTTATCCCCGCGGCAAGGATGCCAACATAATGAGAGCGAGTTGCAGTAAAAGCAATTCGTTCACTTTTCCATAAAGCCATAAAGAAAGATGTCCGCTTCTCGGAACTTGGAACTCTGAATATGTTTTTGGAATTTTGTGAATTGAAAATTTTAATTTTGAAGACTACGCTTGTTCGAAAAAAGGTGCCTTTTATAAGCACCTGCTTCGCGATCACTCCACTAAATGTATTCACATCGCCTATTGATTATATTTTTATCGTTACCCAAGGACAGCAGAGGGTTATTGATTTCAGACATACCATCGATCATATGTTCTTATAGATCTCAACGAAAGCGACAAACAATTTAAGATCGAATTTGAAAATATAAGGCGTTTGTTGTTATACGCTCTCTTAAATCTTGCCAAAAATTGGAGAATTTTCTTCTGCTATCTGGAGGGATGGACAATATCGATTTAATTTAAATCTTGGTTTCTATATCAAAGCTTCAAGTCTATTACAAGCTGCATCATTTTCGTCGATTTCTTTAATGTCTGTTTAAGTTTTTTATAATTTTCATGGCATGTGAATTTATAATCTCAAGTTTAGATACACATCAATTTAAGAATACGCAACCTAACTTTTAAGTGTTTCCTTTTGTATTTTCAAAGTATTGGTGTTAGTCAACTGATTTTGCGGATTCGCACTTTTGCTTTTAATTTTTGTTCTCCCTTATGCGTAAAGTAACGTGTAATTGGAAATATGAAAATAGTAATGGGAATCTATCCAACGAGTTGGAGATGAGAACATGAAAATGAAAAAATCGTTCAAACTACACCAGAACTAACGAAAAGAAGCGTGAACCGATTAAAAACTGATCGGAGTTGGGAAGCCACAAAATCCTTGGAAAAAGGAAATACGAAAAATTCATTATTTAATTAAGCTAACCGCCAACGAGAATAAAAGTCAAAATGTTGACCAAAGTAGGGAAACGGTATGGCGTCGAAAATAAGCAACAGCTTTAAATATGTTAATCTTGAATTGCTTAGGAATTTTAAGCAAATTCTTCCCCTACTATCTTATTTCAATTTAATTGGTATCAATATACAGCTTCAAATTATAGCCACAAAATGTATCAAAAACTATTGGCTTTTTGCCCAGTCTTTGACTGATTTTGAATTTACGCAATTCGAGGTTTAATGAAACAACGCGCCTCAATGTTGTTTTAAAATAAAACATATAAACATTTAGATTCTTTCGGGTTTCACTATTTTTATTCAAAAAACGGCTTTTAGAAATAATATGCTTTACTCCATACTTGGCTGAAAAATTTGCAATTTTTCTATCAACGACCCGTTGTTGAGTAATGGAGAATATCCCTGAGCCAGTGGTCCGTTAGCCGTAGCAACGTATAGTACATTGTGTAGCAGATGCAATCAACCGTTCCATGCTTTGCGCAAAAGTGCGGTGGCCTATGTTCTAAGTAGGGGTATATTCAGAAACGCGCTGGCAACACTGCCAATGTGACAAGTGATGCAATTGATAGATTTGTTGACGATTTGCAAAAAGATTTGTTGCATTTATGAACGCGTTTTACACTAAAATGGAAGTATTATTGAGTTTAGTTGTTGACGATATATTTGAAGTAAAAAGTGATAGTTTTTTGCTAAATTTAAGATTCTTTTCTATTTTCAAATCTCTATTCACTTTTTTTTATTTCTTCCGCCACCTTATTCCACAAAACACTCTTTTTCCTCCTCCCTGAAGCAAATTCACTTTCCATGCTCAGTCGGACTCTGAGAAGCAACTTTACTTCCGATGTACTTAGATAATCGTTAAAATCAAGAAAAATGTAATAAAATATTGTTTTAATGACGTATATTTAATATATCTTTGCATTAAAAGCTAAAAAAATTAGTTTTATACTCACTTTTCATCAGACATCATATTAGCGTAATCAGCGGCAGTATTAAAATTTTTCCTTCAAACAATGCGTGACGTTTGATACAAAAATGGCGTTTTGGAACGCGATGCATTTGCAGTACTGCCATATTTGCATTTCTGAACTCATTGCCAACACTGCAAAAGTACGTTGCGCATTATAATGCGTTTCTGAATATTCACTAGAGCGGCAAGATGCAAAATACATTTTTGATTGAGTTGCTCCGATGTGGCACGAATTATTGTGGGATCTGTCCATGCCATTTTAAATCAATGTGCGAAGTAAAGTAAACATTCATTCATCACATTCAACATCAAAAATAGATATTTTATTTTACTTACTTTACGCAAATAGAGTTAATTGAAGAAAACACTCAACGTCGAATTTAACAGCTTGGCTAGAATGCATATTTTAGTCGTTTTTGATATTCGTCTTTGTGTTTGTGTTTGCCACTCTCTATCAGTTTGAATAAAGAGAAGAAAAAGTTTGTGAATAGCACAATTGTTAGTGCAAACGGCAAATATTGTAGCCAAAAATAACACTTGTCAAATCGTTTAAGGCTAGTGAATTATACTACTGGTGTTTGTGCACGGGATCGTTTCTAGCGTCAACTTCCGTGCTGCAGAGTAGGCAGTAGTAAAGATGTGGGTAAGACCCCTGTTCACTTTACTAGTATTTTTATAGTTTTAATTTTTCTTTTCAGGTATTTATACAGGTTTGTATGTATAAACATAGGTATTAGAACACTTGAAAATGGAATTGCTTTGATTAAGGATTATATACACCTTTTTCCAGAATTTGTTAACAATCCCAATTGGTGATAATCTTTGTTATTTCTTATATTGATGGCACTACAATTCCGCTCGCACATGAATTATTTAGTTTCAATGCACTTCACTTTTCAATTATTTTAAGTTTAATAGTTTGCGCTGAATGGCGGCCGCCATAGCCGAATGGGTTGGTGCGTGACTACCATTCGGAATTCAGAGAGAATGCAGATTCGAATCTCGGTGAAACACCAAATATGCACTAAATTTTGTTTTTGTCTTACAACTTTTGTTGTTGTAATTTATTTTTTTGTTGTTTTCTAGTAATTAGTAGAGAATCAAATACTAATTTAAAAAACATGAAATTAAAATATATTGTTTTGTTATAAAAGACTGAAATAAAATCCATTCCTATGTTAAAATGATTTTGGGCAATAAATGAAATGAAATGAAAGAAAAAAAATAAAATAAAATAAATATTATAACAAAATGCTTTGTACACTTTATTTTGACGCTCACAGAATAACATCTACCATCCATATTCATGTGGGCAGAAAACAATCTTGACCTGCCTCAAAACACAGCTCATATGTATCTACATATAAAAAATTCAAAAGCAAATAGACAAATATATGCAAACATATTTAGTCCAGTCAAAAAAAGATTTAAGTAAGTAATTTTAGGAGTATGCGAGTTTATGGTTTTATTATGTAAAACCCATCACTGTGAACTTAAGTTTGAGTTTTCGGGGTCGGGGGTTGTGTCCCGCGGCGGCCATCTTAAAAATAAGGGTGCAACTGGTTTTTTGCGGTTATCTCGTAAATTCCGAAAGTTACGAACAATTTATACTTTTTTGTAGATAATAATATTATCTAAAACTTTCATTTCAAACTTTTTATTGTAAAATTAATAATAAAGAAGTTATAAACAAAATTACGCGAAAAACTAAGGGATGAATTGTTTTAAAGCGTAATAACTTTTTTTTATTGATTTTATGGAAAATATACATCAGAGCTTTTTTATAGAGCATTATTTTGTGAACATTTTTGACTATAAGTTTTTTCCGTTATGTTTATTTAGTCTTATGATTTTGAGCTGCTAAGCGGAGCCACCAATACATTAGCGAAGCCTATAAGCGTATACGAATATCATATACATTGCATTTATCTACTTTTCTTAGTGATGTTATTATATATTATTGTATTGTTAATTTTGTACGCAATTATATTCATATTTTATATAAATTATTGAGACTCCTTTCCGCACCACCTAAGAGGTAGAGCCTGCAGCGAGTTTTTTTTATGTGGTCTCCCTGTAGGCCTAATCCACTAATTTTTTATTTATCATTCAATTTTTTTATTATTTTGGATGGTCCAGGTTCTGGATCGTCCATGTCAATATCAGTGTCAGGTCCTACCTGTATGTCGATGGGTGATAAGTCAAGGTCGTCATGTTCAATGACTTTGATAAAGTTTCATAGCCAGTATTGCGGAAACATATGATTGTTTCTCGCGTTGATAAATTCCAAATTGAAATATCGTTACCATATTTATGAAGCAAACGTTCTTTTATGGTCCGGTTTTCTGGAATATAATCTGTTTCAATTTTTTTCATTAATTCGGATAATTTAAACTGGCATTCGTCAGCATTACTACGTAAATATGAATAAAAATACTCCATTGCGATGCCAATTTTATCGCCTTTATCACTGACTTTTCTTTCACCGTGCAAGTTGACCCTCCACAAACGTTTGCTGCAATTCGTATGGTACTTTGCACCAAGAGCAACCAAGTCTGGAATGTCTTTGATACGATTCAATATATCAATTAGAAGTGAGATCGGTACGTTGTGAAAGCAAATTAATAAGTGACGTTTTGAAAGTCGGCTTAGATATGACTGATATGCGATTCCTACGTTTTTCGCTGATGTTCCGGTCGTTAGATATGGCATCAGTGCAAATGAAGCAAAGATTGGAAAAATCAAAATAGGTATATGGACTTCAGATACAGAATACGAAGTTGACAACGTAGTAGAAGTACTGCCACTACTATTTCTACGTTGTTTTACTTTATCTGTTCTTTTATCTGAGTAATATTTATAACAAGCAGCATGGACTGTAACTTGTGAAACACTAAGTAAAAATTGCTGATGATCGCTTCGACCTTTCGCAATACTTCTTCCCAGCAGAGTTTTTACAAGAGAAGGTTTTTACATCGAGAAGCTGTACAAAACTAACGCCCGCTACACGTATTAATATGTATTTTATTTATTCTAAGAAATAAAAAAAATGATTTAAAACTGTAACATTTGTCTTTATTTGCATTATTGATTGCTACTAGTGGTGTTGCTGTTGCATTGACACCAAACCGGTTTGAGAGAAAGATAGTACATACATTCCAATAAAGTTATGCAAAAAAAAATATTTGATTCGTTAAAAGATGCTAAAAAAAAGTGTTGAAATAGAAAGTATTACATTTTGTTACAGTTTTCCTTTTCAGTGTATATATTGGGGCGGATCGATTTAAAAATCGCTCATTGCTCTGTGAAAATCGTATTCTAGGGATCAAAATAAGAAACTTTGCCGAAGGAACCATACCTCTAAAACGAATTCTGATGTCCCCCAATTTGGGTCGAACGAAAAATCCCACTTTGACCCATTTAGAATGCTCCAATCGAGTCCAAATGTATGACCGACCCCCACTAACTTTGGACGGCCGATGCACCCATGCCAGTGGCACACCCCCTGGAACTCCCCTGGGGGGTTCCCCATACAATCATTTCAAAATATCACCATTTTTGGCCTTTACATGAGAAAAGAAACTGAAAAGTTCGACCTAAATTAATCGACTCGACCTAATATGTATGTATATCCATATATACATATGTATATTATGTTATTTATGTTTGTGCAAAAGTTCAATTGCATCTTCAATTCTTATAGTGTCACATATGTATATATACATACATATGTAGGTACATAAGAATACGCACTGCAGCAACCATGACCTATCTCACGACGCATGGCCTTATCATATTTGCATTTGAATATGCATTTATTTGTTCCATTTTTTTCAATATACATTTTATTACAGGGAATAATATACATATGTATTCATTTTCTAGATAGTATAAAACCTTGAAATTTAAAATAAATAAAAGAAAACTTCAAAGAAACGTATTTGCATATATGGGACAACTAAGTTCAATTGCATCTTTATTAGCCCTTGTGTTGCCACCCAAAAACACCTACACACTCTGCCACCCGGGGACCCCGTCGAGTATAAATCCTCTATATCCCGAAATAGTTGTATACATTCGATAAATATTTATTTATTTATGTTGTAAGAACATATTTCTAACTGAATACATCAATAATATTATGTATATACAGCAATTTTCGTACTCCTATATCAGGCATAAAACGCAGGCAGCTGCACCCTAAATTTCTCGTTTTTGTGAAGGCCAGGTGGATTGAACTTGAAAGGTAAGCGAAAAGGTCGGTCTTCCTAATTTTTTATACCTGCGGTATGTTCGAGAACATTTTTGAAACCAATATGGTTAAACATTTTGAAAAGCAGTATGTTCAGTTTTCATCGTCGAAGAAGCAAGACGTAGCGGAGCGCAGTCATTACTAAGATAGTTTGGATACTTTAGCGTACGTGAGCACGCATGTGTTAATATTTTATGTGATTGTGTAACTTTATATTGTGTGACGTATTTTCTAAAATTTGTGTATACTTTTCGAAGTTTTTTATCTAAAATAACAAATGAAATTGCATTAAGTCAAAACCAGGAGTTATCGAGATTGGATTTTTTGACCTAATGTAAAGAATATATGTAAATATGTCAACCAAATCAAAATTCTCTATGGAAAATGCTTCATTACCAGTCACACAGGAAGATGGCATATGCAAATTTAATTATGTGAATTTATATACATATGCGCATATATATATGATGTGTATGTGCTCTATCAATTAGTGTTATATTTCATATTGCTCTAATAAATAATAATAATAATAATATGATGAGTGTATGTATGTGCTCTTGCCACAGCAAAAAATATTACGGTAAAACTTCTCTAGAAATCCAGCGCATCCATAGGCACAGCATTGTATGTACGGTAACCTTCAAATACCTTCTAACCTCCCTGATGTATGCATATGTTTTTGTGCACTTTTTATCAATTCAAGAACTACATACGTAACGTAATATACTAATTAACTATTTACCTACTATCAGAGAACATTAAATAATTGTTTCGAAATTTACTTTTACAGGGTGGGCCGTGTAGCGTTTGCCTTTTGAACCACCTATTTTTTTGAGAATGGTAACACAAATGACATGTCAAATGTGTTCATAATTTACTTAAAGGTTTGAAATTTACGAAATGGGACGCTATACGCTTGAACAAAATTGGGAAATATTGAAAACCTATTTCCAAAGTGGTGAGTCTTCTTCTTCTTTTCTGATTTTCACATCGGTGGCTACGTCAATAAGCAAAATTGTCGGATTTGGGGCTCAGAAAATATACACGTTACTGTAGAGAAGCAAATGCATCCACAACGAGTCACTGTTTGCTGCGGTTTTTGGTCTGGCGGCATCATCGGGCCATTTTTTTTTCGAAAATGAGCGAGGAGCCGCGATTACAGTAAACGGCGAGCGTTACAGTGACATGCTCAACGAGTTGTTTCCAAAAATTGAAGAGGATGACATGGACGACATTTGGTTTCAACAGGACGGTGCAACTTGTCACCGTTTTTGAAAACCGAATAATCAGCCGAAATTCCGATATCAATTGGCCGCCTCGGAGCTGTGACTTAAGTCCGTTGGACTATTTTTTGTGGGGAGCCGTTAAGGATAAATACTATGAGAACCATCCAGAGACGATTGATGCTTTAAAACAGGAAATCGAAGTTGCCATTCATGAAATTGGAGCCCAAACAATCGAAAATGTGCTTAAAATTCGGGTTGACCGAATGGCCTACTGTAAAGCCAGTCGTGGCAGTTATTTGAACGATACTATTTTTCATTCATAAATGACAATGTTCAATCTTCAAAATAAAAAAAAAGTTTGAAAAATTATTGATTAGTTTTTTTTTTATAGCCGATTCAAAAAGCAGTAGTATTGAAATGTCCGACACAGAACTATTTTATAAGCTATGATACTGTATGCTCATGCGCGCACTTAACGCCACAGCTACTGCGGTTGTCGAGCATTTACATACACAAGAATGATAGAAAGAAGATTGCGCCCATCAAGATTGCGTTACGTCACGTTTTTCCGAGTTGTGCAGTATTGCCAACCATTTGCTCTTCACAATAAATTTAGTGCTTTTATACCCAAAATGCGAAAATGTTGATTTTCGTGTTTTTTTCTTTTTTTTTTTAATTTAAAGATACCACTTTAAGTTACAAAAAAACTATAGGTGCTAATGAACATTTTTTGACTCTTATAAAATTTGATAATTTGAAAGTGTAAATTTAATTTTTTGCTCCTTTTAAGGTTAACTCTTCTTAACATTGAAAACCTATTTACATATTTTAAAAAGTGTTTGAACTTTCTGAATGCGAAGTTAAACCATAGAGGTGTAATCGTTTCTTTCGGCCATCAATCCTTAGTGGGACATAGGGCATCAAGAGTTGTATTCATTGTAAAAATAAGCCACAAAATACCAGAAAGAACTAAAGAAACCATATCGACATTTTTACAAAAAGAGTACCTTATCTAGTTACATAACCTCAAATATAGCAAAAAAGTCGTTCCTTTAAGAAAATAGTTTGTTTTAACAAAAAAAAACTCATAAATTAAATTGTACATATCCATAACACATTTATTAAAAAAAAACGCACATTCTAAAGACAATTTGTCACGCATACAAAGTTTAAGTGATTCAATAAAAATTTGGTGGTTTACTTTCTTTAAATGGGCATTTTAGTGTGTTTTTATATCCAAAGTTAGACAACACTACAGTAGCGAGAGAGAGGTTTAACTAACGAAAGCAGAAGAACACCAACAACACCTGCAATCGCGGGCAATGCGATAATTATTAAAAAATTTATATTTTACAAATTTAAAAACATTACATTTTAATTAGAACAGGCTAGAAAAATCTGATGAAGAAAGAACTAAGACTCCGAGACTAAATAACAAAAAAAAAAGCTAAATAAAGTTATGAAAATGGTTATCTGGCCATACTGGGGCTAAAATCACGTAACTCGTTGTTCGCTGAGAGCAAAGTAACGGGACCACGATAGGCGCCATCCCATTATTCTTTCCATCATGTTATATACATATATTGAAGTATACATATGTACAGAGCCGCGAGCACTGGACTTGACAAAAATTCAAGATTTATCAAATATTGGCAAATAATTCTACGCGAAATATTCCAATATTGACTATTTTCGAATGGTAGAGAAAATTGGCATATGAGCGGCTCGTTTTATGCATGAAAGTAAATACTTTGCTCGTAGAAATATGATCTCGAATTTATCAATGAATTTTTTGATGATGAGTTTTTGTTGAAACTGTTCAGCGCCGCCGCGACTATTTTAGGCTGAACACCATGGCAACTAGAATGATGTCCGCTACGCCTGCGCCTATGAATGCATTTTGTTCTTGTAGTCGCTAGGCATATAATTTTAGCTTTGAACGACATACGCATTTAGAGGAATAAAGTGGGTGCCCTGTGTGTGCGGTTGTATGTACATGCATACGTGTATATTAATAAGCATTGTTTTGCTAGAAGTTCAGTACACAAATATATACGTATGTACATAGGCTAGGCCATGATTCTAGTTGCATATGTATATAAATTCACATATTTAAATTTGCATATGCCATCTTCCTGTGTGCCTGGTAATGAAGCGTTTTCTATAAAGAAATGTATTCATCAAGTTTATATGTTATATATGTATATACATACATATAATGTGGGCCATGTAAAATTTGCTTTTTGAATCGGCTATAAAAAAAAACTAATCAACATTTTTTCAAACTTTTTATTTTATTTTGAAGATTGAACATTGTCATTTATGAATGAAAAGTAATATCGTTCAAATGACTGCCACGACTGGCTTTACAGTAGGCCATTCGATCAACCCAATTTTTAAGCACATTTTCGATTGTTTGGGCTCCAATTTCATGAATGGTAACTTCGATTTCCTGTTTTAAAGCATCAATCGTTTCTGGATGGTTCTCATAGTATTTGTCCTTAACGGCTCCCCACAAAAAATAGTCCAACGGACTTAAATCACAGCTCCGAGGCGGCCAATTGATATCGAAATTTCTGCTGATTATTCGATTTTCAAAAACGGTAGACAAAAGTTTGAGTGTAACTTTGGCAGTGTGACAAGTTGCACTGTCCTGTTGAAACCAAATGTCGTCCATGTCATCCTCTTCAATTTTTGGAAACAACTCGTTGAGCATGTCACGGTAACGCTCGCCATTTACTGTAACCGCGGCTCCTCGCTCATTTTCGAAAAAAAATGGCCCGATGATGCCGCCTGACCAAAAACCGCACTAAACAGTGGCTCGTTGTGGATGCATTTGCTTCTCTACAGTAGCGGGTGGATTTTCTGAGCCCCAAATCCGACAATTTTGCTTATTGACGTAGCCACCGATGTGAAAATCAGAAAAGAAGAAGAAGACTCACCACTTTGGAAATAGAATAGGTTTTCAATATTTTCCAATTTCGTTCAAGCGCATAGCGTTCCATTTCGTGAATGTCAAACCTTTCAGTAAATTATGAACACATTTGACATGTCATTTGTGTTACCATTCTCAAAAAAATAGGTGGTTCAAAAGGCAAACGCTATATGTCACACCCTGTAGATGTAAATCTTTCCCCGGTTTCGGAATCATTAGCATTTCTGTAACTTTCCACGGGGTTGGAACATAGATGAATTGAATGATTAAACAACTTTACTAATTTAACCAAACTTATACAGGGTAACTGTTTATTATTTTTTTATTATTATTATTGTTATTTTTTTTTGAGTTCTTTTATGGTAATGAAGGAGGTAGGGGTGTTTTCGTTCTCGATAAGAGTCATTGTCACATTGATTTTCGTTGGGTTGGAAGGTTTTTGTTAAGTGTTTTGCAAAAGCTATTGCCTTGTCTTTGTCACTTTTGCCCATGTGTTATTATCTTTTTTGATTGGAGGAACATGACAGTTTGGTATTTTCAAATATTTACCATATTTCTTTTATCAGGTCTTAAGCTTGAAACGTATTTATTTATTGATTGATTTTTAATAAAATTTATTTCCCTATTCAATTCTTGTGATGCTTTGTTAAGTTTGGTTTTGTCACTGGGGGAACGAGTTTGTTGCCATTTTCGGCGTAATTTTCTTTTATTTGTGATGAGCTGCTTAATTTCTTTGGGGTAGTTAGCTCCAGTTGTTTTCCTTTTGAAATTGGGTGTACTCATCCAGGCGGCTTTTTGAATTTCTTGGTCAAACCTTTGCACTTCTTCTTCTACTTGATCTTTGGTGGTTACTAAGAAATCATTTTGTTGAATATTTTGAAGAATTTTTGCTAAGGATTTCCAGTCAGTATTTTTATTATGGAGCGTCGGAATTATTTCTTTCTCGATTATGGCTTCACTGATAGTTAAAAATATTGGTGAATGATCAGAATTGAGATCAGAATCTTCGGCTATTTGCATAAAATTCGTTGACAATTGTTTTACAATGAAAAATTCGATCAGGTCTGGAGTTTTATTGACATCAGTTGGCCAGTATGTTGGTTTCGCCGTTGAAATGAAGTCACATCCAGTTTCTTGCGCTGCTTTGCACAACTCACGCCCTTTCACTGTGGATAAACGTGACCCCCAATAAATATTTTTTTGTTAAAATCTCCACCAATTAAAAAATAAATAATTGGCGCGTACACTTCTGTTAGGTGTTTGGCCGAGTTCCTCCTCCTATTTGTGGTGTGCGTCTTGATGTTGTTCCACAAATGTTGTCTCCACCAATTACGAACTTAAATTTGAGCATGTTGATGAGTTTCTTGTATTCGTCTGAGGATATATTGTATCTTGATGGGAAATATATAGCCGTGGTTGAAAGTGGTTGGTTTTCTGTTTTAATTGTTACAGTTGTGGCTTGGAATATTTCTGTACTTAAATTGAAATCTTCGTACTGCTCAATATTTTTCTTAATTATTACAGCGCTGCCACCCCTTGGATAGTGCTTGCATTCAATGTGCGAATGTTTGGTAAAGTGCGTTTCAGAAATAAGACAGACGTCAATATTTTATATTTCTAATAAAATTTGTAAATCATTCTTTGATTTTTTAAGCCGTTCGTATTCCATGCCATAATTCTCAGCATATCAGTCATTGATTTTGTTACCTTTGGACCTTATTTGTTTTTCGAGATTATTTCATCGTTTTTGGAGGTTTTTGTTTAAATCATCTTGATTATTCAATTTGAGAATTATCTGGGCGAGAATCTGATCACTGTTTGTTGTTTTGTTTGATATCGCACTCTTCTTATCTCCATTGAGAATTTGAGATTTTTTTTTGTTTTCACAGCATTGGTTTGAATAACTTTATTTGGAGTATCGATAACTTTATTATTACGTTTTGGCGTTCGTTGTTTATGCCTGTTTTTATCACGATTTTTTTGCAATTCCTTGGCGTCTATACATCCCCTGCAATTAGCACGATGATTTCTCCGCAGTTGCAACATTTTGGATTTTGGTCTGACGCTTTTTACATTCCGATGTACTATGCTTTCCACTGCACTTTACACATCTTGGAGTTTTGTTGCAGTAGTTTTTAGTATGACCAAATGCTTGACAACTTTTACATTGGGGAATCAGATTTGAGGCTTTGACGGGTTCAATGACAACGATTGAGTGGCGAACATGGTTTATTTTGTAAATCTTGTTGATATCTTCACTTGAATCAAAAGTAACCATAAACATATTTAAAGGTTCTTTAATTTTCAATTTTAGCTTGTTGACGGCATTGAAATCAATTAGGTCAGCTATAATTGCTTCAGGTTCACAAGTATGGTGTAATTTTTTATCATCACTTTAATTGGTCACGTTAGCATTTTAGTTACTGACCTATAGTTATCCCTGTGTGTAACATTTATATTATAAATATCATTGTTTTATAATTTTATAGTAAATGTGTTTTAACCATATTTTTTATTGTGATACTTAGTTTTTGGTAGTTAGTGATATTTGGTACTGATGGGTTCATATTTTTGGTTGCCATTTTTTGAGGCGGATATTTCAAACACGGGAGGCTCGTTTACAGTGTGTGTGCTTAAGTTTTTCGTTTTCGTCTTTTAGTTTACGACAAAGTGCTTCTAAATCATTTAGTCTTTGTATTAATACTATAACATCCAAGTTTTTAGTATTTTAAGCCGTTAGCCGAGTGCGAACATATAACATTATTATCTATTTATTTATTCATATTTTTATTATTTTTATTTTATTTTATTTTACTTTATTTTACATTATTTATTTTTATTTTATTTTTTGAACACTAGTAACACGATGTTTTTAACGATGTTAACACTGCGTCAGTGTGGCTTTCAAACTGTTGAGGATCTGTCAGTTTGTTTTTTGAATGTATTTTTATTATTAGAGAGAATTCTTAGAAATTATTGCTGAATTTAAGCTTTATTTCACGGCGAAATAAAAAAATTTGATGAAATTTAATTAATTCCGTTTTTTAATAAACTGTGTCCCTGTGAAATACTCGCGATGACATTCAAACGAAATAAAGGGTTTTTCAATTAGCGCGGGTCGATTTTAGCGCCCTGTGGCAGCCATTTTGTTTTGGTGACATCTATCAAACCTTTGGTTTTTATTCAGTTGTTTATGCCAAATCATCATGGCAAGTTACACAATTGAATAGCACGTTCAAATTTTAAAACTTTATTATCAAAATTAGTGTTAATTAACGCTAACGTTGCGCGCATTGCGCCCATTTTTCGGTAGACGTGGTGGCCCTTCCAATTTCTTATTGCCCATATTGAACCATATGGACCTAGACGACAACAGGACGGCGCTACGTGCCACACAGCAAACGCTATTTTATTCCATTTCAACATCTACCCGCCCTCATTGAAAACCCCTGTATATCACAATCGCACTACACTCATGTGAAAACTTCCAATTTTAAATGCTATTGGACCTCGAATTGGCGCCCATCACTGAAGATGATTTTTCGATGAAATTACGACCCAACGACCCAATCAGCAAAGACACGACGTTGTTGATGATCAGCTGGCTTCAGTTCTTGTGTTACCTGGACTTTATAGACCTTAAGATCCAAATCTTTATGCAAAATACGGTGTAATGACGTTTATGGAATGCCTGATTCCAAAGACCGAAAACGAATGGACAAACTTGGGTTTTCTTCAACAGTTTCGATTATAACAGCAATATTTTCGGCTGTTCTTGAGCGAGGTGCACGGGTTTAATTCTTCACATCACTAACTTGTCTCAACATCTCGAATTTTTTCACCAATTACTGTATTACGGTCTCTGCCAAATTTTCACCATTTTTATAGTGAATTTTAATAATTTTTGTTAATGGCTACGTTGTTGTTCCACTTGTCAAATATCAAAAAATTACAGCCTCAAAAGTGACATCTACCGAAATAGCGGGCTATTCAAAATAACACCTGTTATTGGAAAACCCTTTATTAGTACGTATGAATTGTACTCGTATACTCGTATACGCATATCATTATGCGTACATAATATTATATAATCGTAAATTGTAAGCACAGTGCCTCTCAGAAATATTTTGCATTGACTCTTTTATATACAAATTTTAAATTTTTTATGCAATATTAAGCAGACGAATTTACTTTTCCTATCGCGTGAACTTTTTGTTGCTCATATCCTAAAGAATCTGAAATGATTTTTGATGGAAATAATCATCCAAATGATACGACAATACAGAGGTTGGGGAAAAAAATTAAAGACACTGGTTCTGTCGAGGATAGAAAACGAACTAGCAGACCAGCCCGGGTTTTTTTTCTAAAAGTAAAGTCCATGTGAATAGCCCAAAAAGGATACCAGAGCTGAAACACAACATTTGGATCGAGATTGCTGAACTCAATGCGATTATGCATGAACAAGTCCTTGAAAAGTTTAATTCTCGTATGACAATCTGAAGACCTGCTCATGGTGGATATTTAAATAACGTAATTTTTCACATATAATTATTAAGAGCCGTATTTGGATCAAAAATAGTGAAACCTGAAAGAATCTAAATTTGTACATGCTTTATTTTAAAACAACATCTAGGCGCGTGCTTTGAAATACATACTCTTAATTTTGATTCATTACGTTTGTAATTGTGCTCTGTGCATATCGAAAATGGCAAGGGGTATCGCCAAACAGAAAAAAAAATAAAATAAAAAAGTGTCCAGAACGCGGTTTAGAAAATATGTATAACACGTGAGCTAAAAGACAGATAAGATCGCCAAATATTATATTTAAATATAATTGTGAAAACCCACATACACATAATATATCAAACCCACAGCACTTCGCCCAAGTATCCGGTGAGACAGTGCGTAAAGTACACAGCAGTTACAATATCCACGGAAATCGTTGGTTACATAAATATTATATGAATAAAGAAAACGTTTTATGTTTTGGAAAACCGTAATCTTTAGTGACAAATGCAGGTATATAATTTTTGGGTCAGATGGTCCTCGAATGGTACAGCGGAAGTCAAGTGAAGAGCGGCGAATCAGAAACCTTACAGAAGCAAATCCACTGTTGAGCATGGCCGAGTTTCTACCAACTATGGTTGGGGTCTGGAAAATGGGCTTTATTTACCCGTTCTCATGGACATAGCGCTCCAAAACATGCAGCTTACGGTGCTAAAATGTGGATACATAAAATATTTGGAACCACCTTCAGAAAGACCTAATATAAGCCCAAAGATAAAGTGACTTTAAGGTTGGTTTGCTTGAGAAATGGGAGAAAATACCTGCCGAATTTTGTAGAAGACTAACAGAGTCTAGTCAAAAATAATGGTTATCATGCGAAATATTAAATAGCATGCTAATACCCATAAACTTATAGTTCAAAACATATTTAATTTTATTTATTTCTTCATTACATTCTTAAGTCACAGTAAGTAAAAAATAAAAAGCTCTTCACCTCATTTTTTACGTAACGGTAAGTAATTGCGGCAACATGTAGATCCAACAGATCTAAATAGGATTGCGATCCGGCGACACTCCATAGTCTTAATTTTGAGCAAATTTGGAGCATTGTAAAAGAGCCAAAGCTTAACAAACTC
Organism: Anastrepha fraterculus; assembly: GCA_037575425.1. NCBI lineage: Eukaryota > Metazoa > Arthropoda > Insecta > Diptera > Tephritidae > Anastrepha > Anastrepha fraterculus. The sequence goes on from JAYXIM010027141.1 coordinate 72,676, forward strand.
GGCTGTGTTGTTTGTTGGAACCAAAACGTTCTCGATAAGACAAGATTTTAGAAAATTTTTCAAATACCTCCATTTAGCCATTGCCGATTCAATATATTCCAACTGAAACACACCATTTGGAGCCACGCAACCTAACCACCCCCGTGTTTGGCTGTACCAACAAAATTTTGCTTCTCCAGAGCAGTGCCTCATTTGCGCAAAACAATTTGGTGACCTCTTTTCCCACTTTTTCGTTTGAAAAAGTGGCTTGTTTCCAAAACTCTGGAGGCTTTTTTATATAATTATTAGCGAATTCAATGCGCTATCCTATCCAGCTTCTCGTACAACTTTTCTAGGAGTTTCCGAACATATTAATTTTTAAATGATTGGTTTACGTTTTCAACAAATTTTTGATTCTCGGACCGATAGTTTTTTTGGATGCCCAAACCTGGGTTTAGGTGTTAAAATCCCGGTTTCATTCTAAATATTTACTGCGCGTTGAAAAGAGGAATGCGTTCGGAAACTATTTCTATCTTTCCACAATTTTATAATTAGTTATTCGTTACTCCCACATTTAAATATATAAAATACCATATGAAATTGAGTTCGCTAATCAATCAATTATAATAAAAAAGAATGGAAGGTAAGCCAAAACGAGAAAAAATGCTAATAAAATAACGCTATTATTTAAGAAAACATTTTTACATGTAGTTGCAATTACTTACTGTTATATAAAAAATGAAGTGAAGAATCTCGTTATGTTTTTTTTACTTTTGTAGCTAACGAATGTAATGGAGAAATCTATATATATAAAAGAAAGTCATGTTAGTTACACTATTTATAACTCGAGAACGGCTGAACCGATTTGGCTGAAAATTGGTGGAGAGGTAGCTTAGAACCAGGAGATGGGCATAGGATACTTTTTATCCCATTCGAACGCGTTTCCGTAAAGTCTCTATAAAATGTGGTATAACAAAAACGCACCTGATATTGAATAACAAAACGCTAATGACAGCTAAACGTAATTTTGTCTATGATTAAGTAGAAAATTTTATAATATAAATTTTGACAGAAATATATAATCACAGTAATTTGTATTCCCTTTGAATCATCATTACCAATGCCGTAACCAAGACGATCGAATCTTTCCCGACAAAGCCGTAATGCAAGAAGGGTACGAAACATTGCGAATGAAACAACTGAAGAAGCACAAAGAATTTGCCCGTGAAGAGCGCCGCGTTAGTATGGCTCGACTTTGTACTTCTCAATCACAAGAGCAAAGCGAGGCAGCCCGTTAAACGGCTCGGTTGGCAATGCGAAATCGGCGGGCGAATAACAAAGATCAGCAAGTAGATCATTTTCGACGCACAAGAAGAGAATTATCAAGTGCTGATTTGAATCGAGCAGTGTTTCGATAGGATTGCAACACTGATTACTGCTTGCATCCTAGCGTTTGCATTGTGCCAATGAACGTTGCTTGCGATTATTGTGGCGCATTGAAATTTTCCGGAGAAACTCACGGATTGTGCTGCCTTAGTGCAAGAGTGAAATTGCCATTATTGACTTTTTTGGAGGCGCAATTTATTTTACTGCCTGGCGACTTCCGCCAAACACTGCCGGTAATGCCAAGATCGACGGCTGCTGACGAAATAAACGCTTGCCTCAAATCATCGAATCTATGGCGCTATGTAAAGAAACTTCAGCTGACAACAAACATGAGAGTTGCATTACTTAATGATATATCTACTGAAGATTTCTCTGAGCATTTACTGACTATCGGTAATGGTCGAGTACCTGTCGACGAATCAAGCGGATTGATTTCATTTCCTCAGAATTTCTGTAACTTTGTCTCATCGAAAGACAAACTTATCAATAAAGTATTCCTAAACATCATTAATAACTAAAAAAATAATGAATGGTTGAGTGAGCAGCTAAGAATAAAGATGTAGATGACCTAAACTGCATAATTCAAAATGATATCATTGGAACAATCAATCAAATCAAATCCATTGACTATGTAACAAACGAAGATGAAGCCACCAACTATCCAATTGAATTTTTAAACTCCTTGTGTGCCTGGCTTACCACCGCACACTTTACGCCTAAAAGTTGGCTCCGTAGTAATCATGCTTCGAAACATAAGCCCACCAAAACTTTGCAACGGTACGCGTTTGGTGGTAAATAAATTGATGAACAATGTGATTTACGCGACAATACTCAAAGGAAAATTCGAAGGTGAAGAAGTTCTCATTCCCAGGATTCCGATGATTCCAACCGATCTTCCGTTTGAGTTTAAAAGACTTCAATTTCCGATCCGTCTTGCATTCGCCATGACCATTAACAAATTACAAGGCCAATCCTTAAAAGTTTGTGGCCTGAATGTAGAAAATCAATGTTTCTCACATGGTCAATTATATGTGGCATGTTCATCTGCCTTGCTTGTTCTTGCACCTGATAATAAAACAAAAAATGTCGTGTATCACAAGGTGCTTAACTGAAGAGTGCAATCTATTAAAGCTTCATTGAAATACTTGATTAATAAAAAAATTAACTTAATAAAACTAAAAATCTGCTTTTTTATTGCCTTTAGGGCGGAACAAAGTTCGCCGGGTCAGCTAGTAAATAAATAAAATATGTTTTGAACTATAAATTTGTATTGTGTTTTTAATAAACTTAAACATATTTCTAAGGTGAACGCAGAATTTATGACCAATGTGTATATTTATATACCACTACTAGTCGAAAGCAAAATAATTTCGTGAGCAATGAATTCTGATTTTTTTGTATTGTTAAGTTTATATGAAAAATACCTTTTACTTTTAAGATTTTCTGATTTATTTATGTCGTATTAAACTTTAGTTTTATTAACATGTGAAATAATGTATAAATAAATTATAACAATTATAAAATAGAAAAAAATGTAAAGATTTCTCGTCTTCACATGCAAAGTATGAGCCATTGTATATGTAAAAATTCACTACCCTGCTTGGCGCCCATGCAACGTTTTACATTTTCTCTTTTATTATCCTGACATTAGAAGAGTAATTTTAATAAAATATTAACTCTTTGTGGGTATTTCTCTTAATTTAGAATTCTGTAACATTTTAGGCAGCTTTGAGCATCAAGGGCTTTTGCTTACAACACGAGACACAAATTCTTGTGTTTTGTCGAGCGGTTAACATCGTTGACGCTGTCCAAAGAGAATTCCACGTGTGTGCATGTTGCTACTTTGGCTAAGTGATATGAGCATACGATATGGCTCAAGCAAAACATTTTACGTGACCATCTTCCAAATTTAATTGCACTTAACTACTCTCAAAAAGTACTGTGCTCAATACGCGATATCGTGGAGTGAAAATAAAAAATCAAGAAAAATTTTTCGTAAGCGTCAATTCAGTTTTATCAAAACTACAAGCTTTCATCGTCAATTCTGAAAAAATTAGACACGCGAAAATACAAAGATTTTTTTGTATTGGATTTTTAATTTGCATTCACTAATTGCTTCTGGAAGCTTGAATACTATTAAAAACTAATAGGTTTCGTTTTAAATTGTGTGCAATTTTTATTCAGTCCTACATACTTTGTGAGCATTGCACTTTTTTTTATGTCTTTCGGATAAAATTGCATTTTCCGTTTTCTTTTAGTAACTCGATAATTGCGACGGTATAGGCGGAAATGGACATATCTGCATATCAACACTTGAATATCCGTATGAGTACACGTGGCAAGCGGCCGCTTCGAAATCTAACTCCTAATGACAAAGTTCGAGCTATTCAACGCATTCATAACGGCGAGACGAAAGCATCCGTTTCGCGCGACATTGGTGTACCAGAGTCAACACTTCGTGGTTGGTGTAAAAATGAGCAAAAATTACGCTTTATGTGTCGTCAAATGACTGCAATTGAAAAGCTACCAAATTCTGGGCTGGAGAATTTCCAACCAGCTGAGAAAAGAAATAAGTTTGAACAAAGTAAGTTCAGGAAGGGAATATATAGTATACAAAATTTTTCCGAATGTAATGATGTGCCTCATTTAAAAAGTTTAGATTTCATCATTAATGCTAATAGCAATCACGATGGGCCAATGCTTGGAGAAATGACAATAACTGAGTTTATGAAGAAAACTCGACTGCCAACCTCGGAGTCACAAACTAAACGAACTTCGGTGACAGGAGACCTAAAATCTTCTTTTGGTGCTTCACCATGCTCTTTAAGCAGAGCTTTTTCATTAATACCTTCATCGGCAAACTATAACCAATCCAGTTTTATGCATAATGATTTGAATTGTGTGTCTTCATTAAATCCAAGTCTATTGTCAATGTTAGATGTAAATTCTTATAAATGGACGAGTCAATAAAAAATCAATCGTGTTGCAGAAACCAGTCAACCGCACGATACACAACGTGCCACATATTCCATGGATCAAGATTTTGACAAAACGCCAAACACGGAGTCAATTTTTAATAAAAAATTTAGTGCAGTTTTGCATCATCGAACTAAAAATTCTCCAGAACATAGTAATACTGAGTCTAGTTACACAAGTGGTCACAAGATGGAGGTAAATGGACGCAACATATTGGACTTTAACTGTGGAGGTGATATTAATAACAATTTCGCAAAACTAGGGCAAGGCGCGTATATTGAAAGTTTAAATAAGAATATTTGTGTAGAAAACAATGCCATGAATAATGATATTTATCGCACCACTGAAACAACATTGCTTCAGTGGTGTAAAATTTTTAATGCAAGCTTGAATTTATTAGCTTTGATGGCAAGTACTGCGACATTGCACACTCCAAATATTTATTTGCAAGACACTCCTGACGATACATCAAATATAAAACTGGAAAAACAAGGCGATGCAGAAGCCTCAACATCAGCTTTCGGATTAAGAACATCTATTCAAAATGAAATGTCGAATGATAGTTATTATGAAAGTGAACCGGAAGACCTTTCTATACGCTCAGCAGAGTTTAAAATATCTACGTCCATAAACAAACGGTCCCAAAGTCCAGCTAAAAGTACCGCATCTAGTTCTTCCACACAAAGTGATGCAGATGCATAATCTTAATACATTTTATTATAAGAATTTTAATGATTGTACTTTTTCAATCATCCTAGTTGCTATTACATCGATATTTGAATCATTTGTAAAATAGTTCCACCTGCGCAAACATGTAGATACAATTGATGTAATTTTTTTTGGCGGGCAATCAGTCAAAATAAAGGGCGCTTTTAAGTTAGTTGTAGCGTTTTTTAACTTGAATAAATGAAATAAATAAATTGTGGGTGTATGAGTATGTATGTGTATATCTTGTATTTGGGGGGTTCTACTGCTTTCGCCTACTTTTCTTCTTCACAAACAAGTAATTTCTCTTCATTTTGTTTATTTATTTTTCAGTGGCCGACGCAGTGAATTCGGAAGACGCAATCTCGTACTCTAATATTCCAAGGCGAATTGAGTACTATAGGTTCGTCTTCCCTGACGTCCCTTATCAATACAAAGCAAACAGAAATTGCATGTTTTGCGTAAATTTAGTGAACGGCTTGATAATATTATGATTTGTGAGACAAATTGATGAAACGAAGTACAGCGTTTTAAATTGTGAAATCATCAATTAATTAACTGCATTTGGAAGAGTTTCTTTTCGTCATGGCAAGAAAATGTGTGTGTGCGTGTGTGTAACTTCTTGTGCTTGGTTGTTTCCATTGCTTTCGTCTACTCTTCGTCCAGAGAACGTTAATGTCTCAATGACAGAAACATATGGAATTTTGAGGGGTACTCGTTTCGCGAAGACTAATCACCACAGACACAATTTCACCAAAAGTTAACAGTAGTGGACTGAATTATGTACATATGTAAATTTAGCAGCAGTCGATAAAAATTTGTTGGTGATTAGAAGCAAACAATGTTAAGGTAACTTTTTAATATGGCCTATATATTTGAATTTTTTCCAAATCATCCAAAATTTATTTATTTATTTACAAACGTGGTATAATAATATAATTATTTTAACACGAGAATAGGAGCACTGTCATCCAAAATTATATACATTTATTATGTCTGTCTAAGGGTCCTTCATAGAGAACTCATTCATTACATATACAGCATGATTCAATTATAGAAGGTTAGGTAAGTAATGACAAGGGCGCTTTGACACTCCCTTATTTTAGGGCTGCATTTACGAAGAATGGAGAAAGAGGAAAAAATGCTTTCCCCTTCTTGCCTAAAGGTAGTAAAAAAGTACGTAAAGTAGCTATCTAGTCCTGTAATAAAATAAAAGCTAAGTATATTGCTTATTTAATCTACATTAAAACCAAACAACAGAAAAATTATTGTTTTTTTTAAAGCAAATATAATATTTATTTAGAACATTTTCAATGTTTATCTAACACTTATGTATGTGTTTCCAGTTAGTTCGTAGTTTGAAAACAAAAAATTAGTTAGATGTGAAACGAGACAAGAGTAAAAAAATGGAGTCTCTAAGGGAGTACTTTCATTCCATTAAAAAGGAAATGCTGCTAGTAAACAAAAATATTTTGGAAAATTAGTTCACTCTTATGCATACAAAGCCATGTTTAGTAACCTTTGCTTTGTTTTCACAATTTTTTATTCCTGAAATAAATACTGACTTTTAGCTTTCCTTATATGTATTTATATTATGCATTGAAAGAGTAACTTGTTAAACCACAGATTTGGCTGCCATGATATCATACGTTAAAAATAACCAGCAATATTTCCGAGGAGCATTTTAAGAATCTAATCTCACAATAGATTTGTGTATATTTTGTGGGAAAGAATAAAATGTAGTGATAATAAAGGAATATAATGTATTAAATTTACTACAAGAATATAAAATTCTATAATACTACAAGTCCTTTAATACACCAAAGGTCAAAATAAACTTAAACGACAGGAATGGGATAAAACAGAAAGTTTAATTTCCTATTTCGTGCATAATAATACATGTACATATGCTACCGTAAAGACATTGCGAAAGCAGAAGTTCAGTCGATCATTTTCAAACATAAGAAAAAAATTGGAGTTAGAAGAGTTAAAATTGTTGGCAACAAAAGTTACAAATTTACTTGTTTATAGTCTAAAATTTGTCTACATTAATATTATATAATTGGCGTCCTTAATATTAGTAAGAGTTAGGAAAATGCATTCGTATGGTCTAAAACTAAAACATCGAAAAATTTCATATATTGATAGTAGATTAGTAATTGTGATTGTTTGTAAATTTACGTATGTATATCAATACAACGCGTCGCAGTAATGAACCGGAGCGGAAATATGAAGAAAGTGGGCGCACTTGCTCGTATAGTTGTTGGAACGCTGCACTTGTTCGGGCAGAAATCAAAACCCTGTAAACAAAAAATCTTAAAAATTGTTAACTCACAAAAATACCACTACAACTTACGTGTAATTGCAGACGTAAAGCGCGAGGACTTGTTCGTGTAGGTGTTGCGCATGCATCTACGCACAGCATATTGTTCTAGACCGGGTAAGATATCGACGTGCACATCCAGTTCGGAAGTCAAATTTGATTTCAGTGGTAGCAGCACTAGACCGTCACATGTCAAACACTTAACTAGGTATCATCTATGAAATTGTCCGTAGAACCACATGTGATAATGGTAGATATACGCGCATACTTGCCTTTGTTTCTAAAAACCACAATAGTTGTGCCGCCTAGCTCTTCAACATACACCTTTCGTTGCACTTGCTCGTCTGTGAAGTCCTATACATAAAAACGTTTAAAAACAATTTAATAGCAAATATTCTAACAGAATTTACTAACTGTGGTTTATGTATTATATGTAAGGTGGTCACTAATATATTTGTAAAAACGCTGTTCTACAAACCTATGACTGAAAAAGTATAATAAGAATTTTTACAAATGTCTGATCTGGGCTTACGTGTATAAAAATTCCCAAGCCGGTGGTTTTTTCATAAAACATGTACGTATATTTGTAAAGAAACAACATGTTTTCGAATAAGGGAGCCTATTCGTCAAGAGGGAGCGAGAAAGCTGCTTACTTACCTAACTTTCTATAATTGAATCATGGGCACACAGGAGGATGGCATATGCAAATTTTAATTTGTGAATTTATATATGTACATATACCCATATAACTATATATGCTGTGTGTATGTACATATGTGTGCTTACCACAGCAAAAAGTATTACGGTAAAACTTCTCAAGAAATGCAACGCGCATTCGTAGGCCATTCATAGGCGCAGCATTATATGTACAGTAACCTTCAAATGTATACAGTATCCTTCGAATACTCCAGATTTCTAAACTTGCAGATGTATGCATATGTTTTTGTGCATTTTTTATCAGTTGAAGAACCTAATGCGTAAAGTAATATACTAATCAACTATTTACCTACTACACTAGTTTACACCAAAAATGGTCCTCGACCAAAAGGCGTTTTTTAAACTAATTTGAGGTCGCTGAAACCAAAACTGATTTTTTTTTCAAAGAACGGTTCCCGAGATATTCCCAAAAAACCTGTTTTTTGGGCAATAGTGCAGTTATTACCTGCAATCTCGAAAACAGTGCGCGCCATTTCTTTGAAGTGCCTAAATTACGAAAGGCACACATATAACCTACATGGCAATATATAATTCATGTCAATTGAAGTCGTAGTTTTCGCAAAACGCAGGCTGGCATGATTTACACTTGTTCGAAACCGTATTGTATACATCAAAAGGATATACGACAGACGATGAAATTGTCTTCATTCACATAATACGTTATAACTTCTACAATTTTTCGTCGATTCAGACAAACCTAGGCTTAAAATGTAGGTGACAAAATTTTCTTTCAGAAAACCTATCTTATGTCGATATAAAAAATTTGTTTGTTGCAGAAAAAAGTTAATAAACTTTGATAATTTAGTAAAAAACGTCAAAAATGCCATTTTTTTAACTTTCTACAGCTATTTTGCGAAAACTACGCCTTCCATTGACATGAATTATATATTGCCATGTAGGTTATATATGTGCCTTTCGAAATTTATGCACTTCAAAGAAATGGTGCGCACCTGTTTCAAAAACAGGTTTTTTGGGAATATCTCTGAAACCGTTCTTTGAAAAAAAAAAACCAGTCTAACGGTTAGACGCGATAGAAGTGAAACCTTCCGTAAAACAAACTGAGAGAGAATGAGACAAAAGCAGCATTAGGAGCGGGATAATTATAGGTTCATTATAATATTGCTATAAAGTTCATATATTATATTCTTTATTTTATTATTATTCATCCTCAATGTTTTCAATTTCAACAAATGATACGAGTGGCATATGATAGCTAAAATATGATACAAATGCTTTGGTTTCGATGCTGCATATCTTTGAAATACCGCGTCAATTGTTGTTTTTGATCGTGTTGTCGATTCAGTGCGATTGTTAGACATTTTTAAATTGAATGTTGTATTGAGAAAGTCAATTAAAGAAACCGCTGTGTCCAATGCAAAATTTACGTTAAAATCGCCACTTAAAATCATTGGAACTTTATCGTAATCTTTTCTAAGTATCCGCGCTACTTCTGGTGTATGCTTTATTAAATTTTCGTGAATGAATTCCGTGATGCTATTTATTGATTGATTCGGTGAAATATAAATTGCCACAATTAAAACTGTTTTTCCATTGCTCAATCTGGTTTTTGTTTTTTTTTTCTGTCGATATTCACGACACTTTTCTACATTATTTTTCGGCATAATTGCGGTAAATATTTAAAAATGAAAATATTTACGAATATAAAAATACGGACGCAATACAGCACACGCGGTTGCTATTATGAGCGTCGTAACGCGTATATTACACAGACGTACTAACATACACACAAACATTCGTAGGACGCTTGGATTAAACAAGTATGTATTAGGTAGTGTAGTATAGGTATACATAATGCCTTCTCGCTCACCGTGGCTACGTAATACGCAGGCGCGCACGCATACGTACTAGCATACATACAAACACACATATGTATTACGCTTGAACTAAACACCAAAGCAAGTAATAGGCAGTGTAGTATACATACTCACTATACTAGCGTGGTTCAGCAGTACGCAGGCACCCACATATACGTACATATATCAACATATAACGCTTCGTAGCCAAGAGTGGGGAGGTTACGAAGCACCGCACAAAGAGGAGACGGAGAATAGGGAACGCTGTATAACTGTGTTCTATCTCATTCTCTCCCAGGCTATATACTATAAGATCTATATATATGTCTCTTCTTAGTGTCGCCTTTTCGTTTCATCGAGTCTCAAATCACTCCGAACGATTCTAAAGAAGTTTTCACTTCAAAAAAATTCATTTTTGGTTTCAGCGACCTCAAATTAGTCCAAAAAACGCTTTTTGGTCGAGGACCATTTTTGAAAGTGAAAATTCGTAAACTAGTGCTATCAGAGAACATAAAATCATTATTTCGAAATTTTCTCCTAATATTGAAATGTCCGAAACAGAACTTTTTTATAAGATACATATTTCTTGCTGTTTTGTACAACTTACTGTATGCTCATGCGCGCCCTTGACGCACAGCAGCTGCGGTTGTCGAGCGTTTAGAAGGCTTATTTACATACATATATGGGTACAAACATACATATATATGGCTGCGACCATTCGTCATGACAAAAAATCAAGATTTACCAAATATTGGCAAATAATTCTACAAGAAATATTCCAATATTGACTATTTCGAACGGTCGAGAAAATTGTCATATGGGCGCCTCGTTTTATGAATGAAAGTACTTTGCTCTTATAACTAAGAACTCGAATTTAACAATAAATTTTTTGGTGATGAGTTTTTGTTGAACAGTACAATAGTTGAAACTGTTCGGCGCCGCCACGACTGTTCAGCACCATGGCAACTATAAAGCACCATGGCCGCTACGGCTGCGCCTTTTAATGCATAAGCGCAGCGTAGCGACCATGATTATTTACCCGCGACGGCACAGAACAGTTTCAAATACTGTAAAGCACAACAAAAACAAATTTATTGATAAGTTCGAGCTCATATTTCTACGAACAAAGTACTTTCATTCATAAAACGAGCCGCCCATATGACAATTTTATCGACCATTCGAAAATATTATATTGACTATTGGAATATTTCTTGTAGAATTATGTACCAATATTTGGTAAATCTTGAATTTGTGTCAAGTGGAGTGGCCGCGGCTCCGTACATATGTATGCATCAATATACGTATGTAAATATGTGTTTCTAAATGCTCGACAACCGCAGCTGCTGTGGGTCAAGTGCGCGCATGAGCAGAAAACAGCACAAGTATCATAGCTTATAAAAAAGTTCTGTGCCGGATATTTCAATACTAGAAGTAAATTACGAAAAAACTATTTTATATCTCTGATAGTAGGTAAATAGTTAATTAGTTTATTACTTTACGTATGCAGTTCTTGAATTGATAAAAAGTGCACAAAAACATATGTATGTATAAAGCCGGAAAAAAGAGGAGTGCGACTTATTTGGATGTTGCTGTACATACATTCAGCCTTCGGATGAAGCCCAAAGTGCCAAATATTTTATATTGAAGCTTCTGTGAACTGTTCAACGCTGTTAATAACAACAACACAATGCTGTGCCTATGAATGCGCGCTGAAATCCTTGGACATTTTTTGCGAATCGTAATATTTTTACTGTGGTAAGTGCACGCGGCCGCATATGTACATACATATATAGTAAATTTACATATTTGTATTTTCATATGCCAATTTCCTGTGTGCCTGAATCATTTCTCTATGAGGATTATTAATTTGATATACTTGAAGAATTTAAAATAAAACCTAGTATGCATCAACATCATTAGAGCTGTGATAGTCATGCAAAATAAAAGGCCAAAATATGCATGAAAAACTCTTGAATATGCACGAAAACATGCAAAAAATACCCAAAATAATATTCGAAAATCTCTCAAAAAACACTGAAAATGCAAAAAAGGTAGTTTTTTCTCCCGGGCTAGTAAACATTTTTATTTCAGTTAGCCAGATACTTATAGTAATTCATTGTTGCAAGTCAAAACAAGATGTTGTTTCAGACTATCGAACGAGACAGACCACCGTTTTTCAGTTAAAATTTACTTCTGTATCCACCGATGTAGCAACAACAAATTCAAAAAATGTTATTTTACATGGTGTCAATGCTGTTATATACATTCATTCATTCATTTCATTTGAAGCACTAGCTCGTGAATTTCCATTCAAAGTATCATTAATTTCAAGCAAAGAACTATATCCAACATTCCGAGATAACACTTCTTCAAAAAACGGTCGTCGGTCATTGTACCAAAGATAGAGTGAACTTCTTCATACTGCTCTATACACTTTTTCAATTCAAGTCCTTTCGATTTTAATATTTTGATCTTGTCTGCGATGAACATGAAGTTAGCTTGTATGAATGCCAAATCTTGTCGAATATTGGACGCTCTAAACGCTTTTTTTGGATCTCGAATGCATTCCGAATCTGCATCAACCAAATAATCAACAACCGGTTTTACAGCGTCAAATTTGTCAGCATAGTAATCACATGCTTGTAGTCAAGTTCCCCATCTAGTGACAATTGGTTCGGGAGGCAGTGAAATGTTCGGATTTGCTTGCTTAAACAACTGTCGTCGAGCTGCTGACTGTGAAGGAATTTAATGGTTTTTTCAATATAAGAATCTGAACTATAGATAAAAATAGCAATACGTACTTTGACGAAGGTAGCCTTTACTTTTGATATCAACAAATTTACTTCATGGAACTCTGAACGAATAAATTCTACCAATCGATGCAATCTATGGGCAAAACATGTAACGTGTAGCATTTTTGGGAATAAAACTTGAAAAGACTTCATTGCCGAAATCATATATGCAGCAGCATCGGTAGTAGTAACGAGCATAACATTTTCATTTTTCGAGTGTTTAGGTAAGACTTACCTTTAGGCCATAAAAGAAACAATGATTCAGTAAAAAATGTTGCGATCGTGTTAGCGTTGCATTTGTCTAATTCTTTAAGGTTCAACAAATAAGATTTTTTGCGCTCATTTTCATCATACAATATTTCAATCGATTTCTCATACAAATGTGGCACATAATTACGACGAAGTGTACTTTGATCTGGAACTGATTGTGAAGTGTATTTTTCTATGAATTGTACTACACTCGGATGATTCACTTTATTTAATGGAATGTTAGCTTCGATTAAAGTTTTACATAAATCCATATTGAGTTCTGAAAGAACTGAAGATAATTAGATATTAGCAATTGGCTCATTTCACGTTCAGAATTCTGTTTTTTTTCTTTCTTGAGCATCCTTAGGTTTCACTGAATCAATGTGCTGTTCGACTTGAAATATTTTTTTCGCAGAAACCAAACAATTGCAATGTGAACAAAATAAAACTGATTTGTCCCACCAATAAACATTGGGAATTTGGTTTTTCATACGCACAATAAATTCACTCGGCGTTTCTTTTCTATCTTTTGGCATCTGAACCCAACTTTCAACCAACCGATTACTTCAAATACCATGCAATAACTGAGAAGAATATGATGTAACTTACTGCGTTTACTGTGCATTTCATACTTACACAAGTGGCGCATAGCACTTGTCGTTGTGCTCTCTTCACAAATCATAGGAACCAATAATTGCGCCAAACTCATTTCGTGGAAATTTTCGCCCGACGATTCGAACCAACGTTCTCTTTGTGAATTCCGAATGCTAATTACGCACAAGCCCATTCGGCTACGGCGGCCGCCGTCTCCACCTAATACTTCAATTATTTCAAATGGACCTTTCAATTTTGGATCTAGATTAGTTTGGTGACGCTCTTCGTTTTTAAGTAATACATGATCACCTACGTTATGTTTAATAATTATTGCTTTATTTTTGTCGAACCTGTATTTATAATATCGTGCGTTTTTTTCCATATTTCGTTGAGCCTGCTTTCTTACGTTATCCCTATCTATGACATTGTCATCTTCTTCGATTATTGGCAGCAAACCGAAAAATTGCCAATTAGTAATTCTAAGGGTGTATACTTTGTTACTCGATTTTCCGGGCAATTCATAGCCAACTGAACATCAGCCAACGCATCCTGCCACGATCTTTGACTGATTTCTACGGCCGTCAACATATTTTTGAGTGTGCTCATTACGCGTTCAACTTGACCATTGGCTCTACTGGCTTCCGTTGCAATTAAATGCAATTTAATCGTTTGAGAAGAACAGAATTCGCGAAAACCTGAACTCGCAAAACAGCGACCTTGATCCGCGATTATCTTTGTGGGTAAACCGAATATTGACACAACTGATTTTACTGCCTTGATACAACTTTTAGTATCTATATTCAAGGTGTGGTAGAAATACACAAACTTTGTAAAGGCATCTACGAGTATTAGTATAGTACTAACGTACTCTTTCAAAACGTTTTTCCCGCTCAGTTTACCAGTTATATCAATATGTATGGTGTGCCACGTTATTTCTATTTTAGGAATTGGATGCAGCTTCGCTTGCATCTTTCCTACAGGTGGCTGTGATACTTTACAGGTGATGCAATTGTCTACAAATCGTCGCACGTATTTTGACAAATTTTCGAACCATTAGTAACTATAGACCTTGTCTAACGTTTTCTCCTACCCGAGGTGCATAATAGATTCGTGTACGTGATTTATGACTGCCCATCTACAACTCCTTGGAATTGCCGGTAAGCATTTTGTTTTACCATTTCGCTGTATTTTCTGTGCAATATTCCTTTTCGCAATTCATAGGTCTTGTCTAAATTTTTGGACAGTTCATTATTTTTGAGTTTCGTTAATATGTTCAGTATTTCACTGTCGCGCTGTTGTTCTGATACCAACCAATTCTCGGTTACCTCCGTCAAATTAATTCGTATTTCTGATACTTTGATTACGTTTCTATTTTTTTCTGGCGCTGGATTTCGCGATAGAAAGTCGGCGTGCGCCATTTGTTCGCCTAAATCAAAGTCAAATGATTGTAGAAGCGCCCACCAGCTATGTACTCTCGCAATTAAATCCAATTTTGTTCGACTTGATTTCAAAGAATGACAGTCCGTATAAACAACAAATTTACGTCCCTGTAAATAATGACGGAAATGTTTGATACCGTTAACTACGGCTAATGTCTCTAATTCATACGAATGGTATCTAGATTCAGTGGGCGATGTACATTTGCTGAAATATTCAACTACATGAGGCTAATTGTCAATTTTATGCAGCAATATTGCTCCATAGCCAATTGAACTCGCATCTGTATGCAACT
The DNA here is from genome assembly GCA_037575425.1 of Anastrepha fraterculus. Classification (NCBI taxonomy): domain Eukaryota; kingdom Metazoa; phylum Arthropoda; class Insecta; order Diptera; family Tephritidae; genus Anastrepha; species Anastrepha fraterculus. Next base: position 87,943 of record JAYXIM010027141.1, read on the forward strand.
CTATTGAGAACTTAGGATTGAATATGATTAATACTGGAGCTTATGTTAGTATCGATATTATTTTGCTCATGCTCTGATTTCCAAACAAGATTTGAATGGAGTGGTACAAGGGTTGTAATATCTCGGAAAATTTGGGAACGAATTGCCGGAAGTAGGAAGACAAACCGATAAATTGCCTTAACTGTGCCACAGATTGCGGCGGTGGTAACCCTATTAATGCCTGAATTTTACGAGCGTTTGGCCTAATTTCTCCGTCACTAATTTCAAACCCAAGGTACTCGATACTAGTTTTGAGAAATGAATATTTGATTATATTAAAGGAAAATCCAGCTTTACTTAAAGTTTCTAGCACGATCTGCAACCGGTCTAATGCTTCCTCTTTGGTTTCTGCTATAATCAAAACATCATCGATGTATACGATGGCAAAAGTATTCGCTAATGTTCCCAATGCTTTTATTATAGCTCACTGGAAGGCAGACGGTGCATTTTTAAGACCAAAAGGCATAGTCAAAAACTCATATTACCCTTCAGGCGTTTCAAATGCAGTTCGCTCAATCGAATCCACATGTACTGGGATTTGGTAAAACCCGCTGGCCATATCTACACATGAGAAATATCATGCACCGCGGGGTATAGCAATTTGATCCGATATGAGAGGCAACGGGAACCGAAAATCCTACTTCTTAACGAATATAGATAATCTATACACTTTAGGTATCAACAAGCTTTTACGCTTTGTCAAAAGCTCAGGATGGTTCAATATGGAGAGGGAAATGTAGGCGGGGGCTGGGGCGCGGCTCACAACGGACCCATTTCGTGGTCTAAGTGGCATCGTTGTCTCTATGTGCGATGCGGCCGCCAAACCTAACCTAACATATTTTCGGATTGTTTTTTAATTTACCGATAGATTTTCGTAAGTATTTTAAGCAAGATATACATTAGGGTGGTTCGAATTCCAACAAATTTTTCAAATCAAATTCTAATAGTGCGGAAAAGTTGCTATGGAGTAACACAAGTATTTTGGTAAAAAAAAATTGAAATCGGTTAATATCTTCTGTTCGCGCAACTCACTTAAAGTTTTGAAAATTTTGTCGAAAATAGTGCATTTTCTGAACTTTTTGAAAGTAAGATTTAATTGTTATTTTTTATTAATATTTTGTTACTTATGCTGTCAGATTGTTAGTTTTTTCATAATAATTAACTTTATGTTGTTTGAGACAATTATTTTTTAAGATCCAGTGGAGGTGAAAGAGTGAGACTGTGACTCTTGTACGCGATATTCAAAAGTCAAATAATATTGACTTTTACTGGCACTTTTTACGAATTATTACCAAGCTATATCACTTTCTTTAATTGTTATTCAGTAGTTGTAGTATATTTACTTTTGCTTAAAATGAGTGAAAAAACAAAAAACCCCGGTTTCATATTTCTCGGAAAGATCATGTTTGTCCAATATTTGGCGCTCCTAAGGATTTTTCTTTAAGAAATCTGCCCTCTTATGCTGACGTTATTCTTTGTTGTTTTGAACAAAGATACGTAATGTCATCATCAACAGAATTACCTTCACAGAAAATTGCTTTTTCAGAAATAGCGAATGTGGTAGCTCAGAAAATTAAGATGCTTTATATGACAGCATCTATCCCTACAGTTTCTCAAACCAGGGTTGAACAAATGATCACTGCATATCATGCAAAATATTGGAAAAAAAGAAAGTCTTACAAAAGAGATAAAGAAAATCCTAAGTTTCAGAAAGCTCATGAAATATTCAAGACCGAAGTAGAGAAAATTTTTGACATTTCTTCATGCAAATGTCAAATGTCAAATGACTGTAACTGCGGTAAACCTTTGTCATTATGTATTTGTCCAAACCCTATTTCTATTGACTGTGGATGTGAAAAAGATCGTAAAATTCCTGTCATAGAACGTAAATTTCTTTTCGATCAAAGAACTGCCAGAGTCGGAAAGATTGGTTCTATAGATGTACTTGAAACTGCAAAACTTACTCGTCGAGCTGAAAGAAATGAAAAAACGAAACATAAAATGACATCCTCTAGTACTTACACTTCTTCTGTTGACAATGCCAAAAGTTGTTCAGATGATTTGGATGACAACATTGAAGAGTTCGTTGAGAATCGTTCGCCTGAAGTACAAGAACATGTCAAAGATCCAACATTCGCTCTCAGCCCATCAACATCATACCTTCAAAAGCCTTCTACCTCACAAATGCGCATTAATCTTCCTGAAACTGCAGTAATTAGTGACCGATTTGGTGTTTCGGAAAGAGCAACCGCTGCAATTGCGACGTCAGTTCTGAAATACCTACAAATCGTTACTGATACAGACTTGACTTTTGTTATAGATAAAAATAAAATCAGAAGGGAGAAATCTAAAATCAGAAAAGCCTAGCAACAGGAACCTAAAACTATGTCCGAAGCCCTTACATCCCTTTATTTTGATGGGAGAAAAGATGAGACCTTATACCACGAGGAAGTAGGCTCCAAGCGTTATCGCAAAACACGCAAGGAAGAACATGTCTCTATTATAATGGAACCTGGTTCTCAATATATAACTCATGTAACGCCTATTTCTGGTACAAGCAAAGGTATCACTGAAAGTATGATATCTCACTTAAATGAAATGGAATTTGATTTTAGTGAACTTCTCCTAGTTGGTTGTGATGGCACAGCAACTAATACAGGCTGGAGAGGTGGTATTATTAGGCGTATTGAATTATACTTGAACAGACCAATTCAGTGGAATATATGCTTGCTTCATGCAAATGAATTACCTTTGCGACACGTATTTCAACATTTTGATGGAAAAACAAGTGGACCGAATTCATTTTCAGGTACAATCGGAAAACAACTTCAGGGCGTTGAACACTTGCCTGTTGTTAATTTCAATAAAATTGAGTGTGATTTAGTACAAGTCACATGCAGAGACAATTTGAGATCAAAAAAGATCAAAAATATCTTTACGACATTGGGCAAGCTATTCATTTAGGTAATTGTTCATCTGATCTGTCTCTGCGAGATCCAGGAAAACTCTCCCACGCGCGTTGGCTCACTCTAGGAAACAGAACGTTGAGATTATACATATCAAGTGAAGACCCTTCTGAAAACTTAGTTCACATAGTTACATTTATAATGAAAGTGTATTTACCTATGTGGTTTCAAATAAAACTGAACGATTCAATTGCAGATGGTGCGAGACATGTCTTCACTATGATTAAAAATTCTCGGTACTTACCAAAACATCTTCTGAGAGTAGTTGATCCTGTGATACAACACAATGCTTATTTCGCGCATCCTGAAAATTTGCTTTTATCTATGGTCACAGATGAAAATCGGAATGTACGTAAGATTGGGGTACAAAGGATTTTAAAAGCCAGAGAGACAACTTCTACTGCGAAGAATTCGGTGCGCTCATTCATTTTGCCAAAACGGAACTTTAATGCCACTAATTACTATGAAATGATCGACTGGTCTTCTACAATACTATCACCTCCTCCAGTACTAAGAAATGTCTTAAATGCAGATCTGTTATCTTCCATTGATAACCAACCATCTATCTCTCAATGGAACTTGTCAAGCTTTCCATGCCACACTCAAGCGGTAGAGCGAACTGTTAAGCTTGTCACTGAAGCGTCGAACAAGGTATGTGGTTATCAAAATAGGGATGGTCACATACGGTCAACTTTATTTTCTCGTTCTAGTTTGCCTAAATTTGATCACAAATCCCAGTTTGTAATTAACGCATAAAGAGAGTTCACTGTACAAATCTTCACGATCGTAAATTTTTTTAATGATAGTAGCAAACAAAAAGTTTAAAAAACAAAAAAAAAATATTTAAAAAAACAAAAAAAACATAAAATATTAAAAAAAAACAAAAAAAAATTATAAAATATAAAAAAAAACAAAAAAAAAATGGGATCAGATTTTTCACCACGTCCTCGTCGTTGATCCTGGGGAAAGCTAAGCGTGAAAAGCCTTATAGAATGCATGAATAAACTGTTTAAATACAAACTAATCCTTATAAATAATTAAATTTAAACATAATAATAAGTAAAACTTTGGAAAACGACATTTAAAACATAATTCTAAAAAAATTAGGAAATATGCATTTATCGACAAAATTTTCAAAACTTTAAATGAGTTGCGCGAACAGAAGATATTGACCGATTTCATTTTTTTTTTACCAAAATACTTGTGTTACTCCATAGCAACTTTTCCGCACTATTAGAATTTGATTTGAAAAATTTGTTGGAATTCGAACCACCCTAATATACATTAAAAAAACAACTGTATACAGAATATGGAAGGTGGCGCCTTCCGAAAATCGCTACTTTATGTTTCCCGATTTTGGAAACCGATTACGTTATCACTTCAGGTAAATAAACAAAAGAAAGATTTGTAAATATTGTAATTTTAGGATTCCATTTGTGGAAAACGTGTTTTTGGTATCAAGATATTATATTCGTTTTTTTACCGCGTAATAATCATATAAGCAATCCTAGCATTGACACAAAAATAATTTTTCAATGGTTTATGGTTTGGCAGATTTCGTTTAACGCCAGAACAGCGCTTCCAAATTGTGAAAATTTACTTTGAAAAAATAAATCTTTTCGCGAGGTTCAAGAGTACTGGCGGTATCAACGGTCGTTATATCTTTCAAAATGAGGAAAGAGCCGCCGTTACGGTAAATCTTGAGTGTTATCCGGCCAAAAATTCTTTCCAAAATCAGCTGAACATCAACATTTAGTTTTAATAAGACGGAACACCTTGAAAGTCGATTTATTGCCATAGTCAAACGACCGTTGCCATCATACGACCAAGTTATTTGATTGATCGAAAGGACCATGTAACGTGTAGTCGCGGCGTATATCCGCCGGATATCATATTCAAGAAATAAATGCCTTGAAACTATTTACTAGAATATAATAAAAAAAAATCATTCCAATAATATATCTGTTTTGCATTAACCTTTTAAGTTCTCACGCTCTCAAAAAATCACCCTTTAAACAAAGTATTTTGTTATGGGAAACGAAGTAGAGCTTCAAAGAAAATTTCCCTAGTTGATTGCGAGAGGAAGTTTATAAATATTACCACTGTTACCGCTACAGATTCCACTCGGAATTGATTTCGCATCCAATTGGATTTCCGATTAGGCATTTGAAAGGTGCTCGGTGGTTCGAATCCAAAATCAGTTGTTTTATTACCGTATCCATCCGCATACGCCATAGAAGAAATTTATAAACAAAAATAACTAAACATTAACGCAAATCAATGAAAATTAGTCAAAAGAGCAACACGGTTTCAAATTCATACGGATTCAGGGAAATCATTTTCTTCGCTTCCATAGCGAATTGGACTCAGCGACAAGCCTGATTATGATTTTGTTTGCATTAATGGTCGCAATGGTAATAGTAGAAACAATTTTACAGTTAAGAGATATGACCATAGAAGCACAAAATATTGGGGAAAAACACCCACAATCGGATTAAGTAATATTCCCATTCCGCAGCTCAACGCGAGAGCAAAAAATAGCAACATTTTCCGGTAAAAGAAACCGCTAAGAAACTTTTTTTGGGTGAACAAGTTTTCTGAGAATGCGATTTTTGTGACATTATGTTAATATGTACGAGTATATACGGGAATTGTAATGAGTTTTTGATCTTTATGCATATTATATGTATATGGCTATACATACGATCTATACGTCCATAAATATACGTGTATGTATACACGTACTTCAGATATAGTATATGAACTTGCTGTCTAACCGCAAGATAACACGCAGAAAAGAAACTTAATAGTTTGAAATTACGTCAACACGCAACAGAAGTCATGAGAAATTGGAACATCGGTATAAAAAGGGGAACAACTGAAGACAACAGCAGTAAATAAATATACATGCATACATATCTACATGCATGCCTATAGAGCGGACTTGTTTGTATGTAAAAGCTCAGAGAGTGTTTGAATGTGGAAAATTAAACATCGCGTGTTGGTAATTCCCATTCGACTTCATGTTGCCTTTGCATCACGAAAATTATGATGATTACGCAGCTGACATAGCATTCATTGCATCGCTCCCATTGCCTTTGTGCGCATCAATTTAAGTCAGACAAGATATTTTGACTGAGGATCAAATTGCCTTTACTCCAGTACTCGATTCCGCATTACCTTCTGTCAGCTGAAGGAGTTACGGACAAGTAGGCAAGGCGGATACGTCAATAATGTTTGAATCGCTAATTAGTAACAAAAAATCGATCGTAACAGAAAATCGATGCAAAAGAGTTATTTCATGCTTAGATGTATTAAAGTATACCCTTAACAATGCTTGCGATAACTTCTGGAGGTTTGGTGAGAAAGTGCAATAAAGATACACACAATTGATGGAAATCTATATTTTCCAAGATTTGATGTACTTATATAACGATGCTTTCCTACAGGATCGTTTAAAACCAAGTATACTGACCGACATGAAATCGAACTTTGAACTGGTGAAAAAACTGGTTAAGAAATAGAGTTCGTTGACTAGATGCATCCATTACGCGATTTTGACCCAGTTTAACAAAGCATCAGTCGTTTCTTTCTCGTACTTTGCTACCACCAACTAGTACCGCATCGAATACTTTCAGAACCGGAGCGCTTGTATCCATTCGGACATGACCCAGCTAATGAAGCCGCTCGATCTTTATTCGCTGAATTATGTTCATGTCGTCGTAAAACTCATAGAGCTCATTGTTCCATCGCCTACAATACTCGCCGTCGCTAACGTGCAAAGGTCGAAAAGTTTTAATTCCATTTTCTATCTTTCTCTCAAACACTGCAAGGTACGCATAATTGGATGTTGTCATAGTCCAAGCTTCTGCGCCGATTCTGACGGTGCTGTTAATATTCAGCAACATCATTTTGCATAGCCGTATTAGTTTTACAGGGATAACAAATTCAGACACCGCAGCATATAGTCAATTTCTTTTCGTACTGTAGCATACAGCTCTGAAGTCGGCGAAGATATCGTGTGTATTGATTCTCCTTTAATAGGACTTTTCCAAGACTTGGCGTATTGTGAATATCTGGTCGATCTGGGCTAAAGCCACACTGATAAGGTCCAGTAAATTGGTTGATGGTGGGCTGCAGCCTTTTACACAATACGCTCGCTAAGGCCTTATAAACGATATTTAGAATACTAATCCCGCGGTAATTGGCACATGTTACAGGATCACCCTTCTTATGGATTGGGCAGAGCACTCTTAAATTACAATCGGCAGGCATTCATTCGACCATATTTTGCATAGGAGCTGATACATACACCTTACGAGTTCCTCGCCGCCATATTTGAATAGCTCAGCCGGCAGTTTTTCAGCTTGCCCAGGCATATGTCCCAATGCAAATACCTAAGTTTTTTTAAACAAAACCATTATCAAGAATCATTATCATTATCAATTTAATTTGGACTCTTTTTAAATTTTCGGAACACTTAACCATATGAAGAACAGAATAAATTCAACATTTATATCAGGAAAGAAAACGTTATCGCGGTTTTTATCCGATCTCAATAATATTTTTGTCGGATCTAAAGGAAGTCGAGAACACTAAGTTTTGATTAAGTCGTTTTCTTGTTTTTGGGTTTATCACTTTTACCTAGGAATTAGTCAAATTATTGTTATTATTATTGCCGAGCTCACCTCTTTTCATTGAAATACAAATGCATTTTACTTTTTGCTCGAAATATAGCTCACGACTAGATGGGCTGACAGACATGTCCAAATCGACTCCTCCCACTATTCTGAACATTTTGAAGATATTTAAATATACGAGTACATATGTCTATATTTATGTCGTTTCCTTTACAATGTATACAACCAGTATTTGAAAAAAATATAATGCACTGTAGAGTGTAATTACTGTAGGCGTTACGTTAAGTAAAAACTTAAAGATGTAAAAACTGTCAAATCAGCTTTCGTATACAGCCTCATGCCAAATAAGTAAGAGCATCCAGTTTTTTTTATATGTTTTTTACCTCTCAGTTTCATTGAGCTCGATAAATACTCCTAACAAAAAGTCATTCTTACTTTTAGCTCTTCCGCAGCTAAGCAATACCTTAAAAGATACACAATTATGGTAAACCCATCGTTCACAATTAGCCCGGGCATAATAACTTTACAACATACTCCATATGTACTTTTTAAAGATGACACATTAAATAAGTTTATGGAAAAAAATAATATCGTATACAAAATTTTAAAAGCTTATTGAATTAAAATGAAACCAATCATATGGTAATCATTTATGTATGTTTTCCATTTTCCAAGGATGCTCTTAAGTTTTTTAAGTTACGTTAAAGTCTGGAGTGATTTTACTATTAAACGAGCAACAGGTATATCCTTTTTTCTTCACGAGCAAATTATCTTTTGTATCGATAATGTAATAAAACCGACTATACCACTCGGCCACCGTAGCCGACTACCATTCGGGAGTGCGTAGTTTCGTATCTCTGTGCATGAACAATAGCAAACCTCCGAGTGCATTTCTGCCATGAAAAAGCTCCTCATAAAAATCGTTTGCTGTTTGGGAGCCGTGTTTTCAAGATTATGTCATGGATGAGTATGACATGATAGGGGGTGTGGGGACTAAAACCTCGGCGCCATTACTTATGCAGCTTTAGAGATATCAACATTTTTACGACAATCAATATCTCTTTTTTCAATTTCAGAGAAGAATTCTAATACAAAAATGAGTAGGTACTTATCGATAGCGGGCGTTTATAGAAGAGTTTTTACCAACTTATTATTTTAAACCAGGAAAAAGGAATATAATGGCTGAAAGAGAATTGACAAAGTTGAAGCAACAAAAGTAGCCCTGTATGAAAGCGATCTAATGAGACTTGTCTATTATCAGAAAAGAGGGTTGACTGCATTGAATATAGTGAGTTATAGCTGTTTTACGAGGTATAACCATACTCTCTAGTAGCGAATCTTCGTGAGTGAGCAGAGAAGTGGCGAATCGAAGACACATATTATTACATTTACCTATTGTCATAAATATCGCGAATTCCTTTACTTCTCACTGCATTAGTTGGAACATAAACTCAAAGTACATACATAGGTACATAAATATGTAAAAGAATACAATTTCATTTACACACTTAATGCTTCTGCGCCACGCTCATGCATTTGCTGTCCAGCAGCTTATATGTGTATGTGTCGGGTGACACACGTACTTGCTTCGTGTCACACATACTTGTTGTCGGCTTTTGCATGATGAAAATCAAAAATTTTAGATATTAGCGGCATGCACCCGACACGCACACATATAAGCTGCTGGACAAAAAATGCATTTGCGTGGCGCCGAAGCATAAGTAGGCATATAAAACCGAAGTATACAAATTAAATATTCCACTATTTACTTATTTGCGCATACATACCTATCGCACTCTAGTTTTAAGTATGCACATAAATCTGCAATAAGTATTAAGGTGTTAGAAGTAGTAGCCGAAGTAGTAATGGAAAAAATAAAACAAGTGTTAATTGGCATCGAAAATCCGCCTCATGCACTTAAATTTTGAGACAGGCAACTCTTTGAAGAACGGCATTATGGTGTGTTAAGAAACTATAAAATATACATGTATTTTAAAACACACAAAAACAAATTCATATTTTTACAAGAGCATTTACCAGGAAATTCCCCTCCACAATTGCCGCTCATTCTATTCTATTCCAGTTGCTATTATGTCATCAGTCAACGTACCAGTTACGACATTGCTGCTTTTGCGCTTCTCATCTGCCGCTTAATTTACGTTGTTGTTGTTGCTACTTTCTGCTGGATTTAAAGGTTGTGGATGTCTGTTGCATCATTGCATGACGTGGGAATGAAGAGTAGCTGCCTTCTATGCAGGAGAACCGCTATGAAATGAGTACGAAACGCCGCTTAATAAAAGGTGTCACCTTTCTGCCAAAGAAGCGTCTTCAAAACTTAAGTAGGATTTAATTGCCTATTCTCATTAAGTGTTTTTAAAGTTCTTTCTTGTGCCTTAACTGATCTTTCTCTAAATACTTTTAACTCTTCGGGTTTATAATTATCAAAAATCCGAACTCAATCATGGTAGATTTACCATTTAAGCCATTAACTTCGATGAAATACATATCTTTACAACTTCGGGTTCCACGCCATAGGGTACTCGGCAGCCGAATTTGGCTCGCTCATTTCACCCATTTATTCAATCGTTGTCATAGATAACTAGATGAGAAACTCTTTTTCGGGTGAGAGTCTCGCATCCTATTATCTATGTCGTTATTCAGACGGAAACGAAGCAAGGTATATCAGAAACACAATCTTAGTATTTTCGTAAACATACCGATTCATAACTCCTGCCACGTCAACCCATCAGCTGATTCTGTAAAATTATCAGAGAGCCGGTAAACGATCTGATGCTGGCTAAACCTGTAAAAATCTTTTCAGGTGGTCTGAACTGGTTTAGAATTTATTGTAGTAGTGATGCTACTACTCCATTAACGATCACCTCTAGATGATTGCGTTTAATATTGGCATTCCCCACGTAGTTCGCCAACGCTTATGTTTTTAAGCTGTAGCAAAATATGAGACGAAATGTACCTATGGTAACTACACATATGACAGGTGCTTTTATTTTTTAATTTTTATGTAAATAATAAAAAAAGCAGAATTTCTTTTTTTTCTTTATACATATACAGCGCACGCTCGATAACGTGAACGCTCTAAAGCGTAAACACCCTAAAACGTTAACACACATTTTTTTGCAATGACTACTCTAAAACGTGAACAAACCCAAAAAGCTCTATAACATGAACAATAAACGTTACAATTATTTGAATGCAGTTTACACTGATCTCAAGTAATTCTGAAATTGGGGAGCCCTCTAAATATAAAATAGGCGTTTTATTCGTAATTGCATGTAAGGAGTAAAATATTTCAGTCGCGGTTTTGGTTTTGCAAAGATTGTTTCGTTTTATGTTTTCTGGTGAAAATGAGTTATAAAAAGCCCGTGTGCTTGAGATTAAAACAAAAGGCTAAAATTCTCGACTGTTTTAAAAAAGGCTCACCTGTGACGGTTTTAGCAAAGAAATATAATGTTGCTAAATCAACAATTTGTAATATTAAAGCGAAGAAGCAAGTGATTCTAAAATGCGTAAACAACACGTTTTGTGGACCTGGAAATAGAAAAACACTGCGTTCTTCAGAGTTGCCCAAAATGAAAAGAGCTCTTTATCGTTGGTTTATCCGAATGCGAGATAAAAACTGCCCATTAAGTGCTCTAATGTTGAAAGAAGAGGCAAAAACACTGAATGCAAAATTTAAAGAAATTAAAGCAAACTTCTTCGCTAGTAATGGATGGCTCCAAGGATTCAAGAAGAGGTACGGTATTCGTCTTCTTAAAATATCAGGCGAAAAACTGTCTTCGCACCCTCAGCTAGTGGATCCGTTTAAAGAAAAACTTAAAGCTAAAATGGCCGAATTGGAGTTGTGCGACAAGCAGTTATATAATGCTGATGAGTCGGGGTTATTCTGGAGACTTTTGCTAGAGAAATCGTAAGCGTCAGTTTGGAGAAGAGAGTCCCAGGGTAAGGTCCGAGAAGCAGCGAATCACGTTCTTATGCTGTTCAAACGCCACCGGATCCCACATGCTTAAGCTTTTGGTAATTGGAAAGGCGAGGAATTCGAGCTGCTTTAAAAACTTTCAGTGTCTCACCGACAATAAGAGCTCGAAATCCGCATGGATGACATCGGCTATTTTTAAGTTTTGTCCGATTTTGAAGGTTAACTGGTTGTTTTTTAAAGAAAGCCTTACCAATTAAAGCTCTCCTCCAAATCGACAACGCTCCTTCTCACCCAAATAAAGCTGAACTGACAACGGAGAATGGGCAAATTTTCGGCAATGTTTATGGCACCGAACGTTACTCCCCTCATTCAACCGATCCATCAGAATGCAATAAAAATCACTAAGTTGCATTACAGAAACAGCCTTCTAGCTTCAATAACAGCGACAAAATCTGATTTGCTCGAGTCGTAGAAAAAAATTACTTAAAAACAGCTATAAATCTTTTGGATACGGCTTGGTTTCGTGTTAGTGAAGCAACATTAGCTAAGTGCTTGAACAGTATTTTAAATTTTGCGGTAAACAATGATGATGCCGAAGATAATGGTCGTCTTTCAAGTTTAGCATGTGTGGCGGTAATCCAGGTAAATCAAAGAAATTCAAAAATTCAGTGGGATAATTTACAATATCATCTTGATTTGTAACAGTGTCAACTGATCGATATGTTTGTTCTGGACTTGGTATGTTAGCCAAAATAGCCGCACTCATTTCATTCACATCTTTATTTTTGCCAGCCATGATGGCTCGTTCACTAAGCCAATCATGATTTTTGTAATTTTGAAGCAAATTTGGGAAAATACTTTGAATTAACTGTTCTTTCGTTTGACTTATTTGACAAAAGTTTGGTTGTAAAGTTATTAAGCCAGTTAAATTATCGACAGGAACTTTGCCATTTCCAATATCCAATAATTGCTGCAGCAGCTAATGGATCATTTTGCATTAGAACACGTACATTTGTAGTTAGTTTGAGTGTTTGAACATGTATCCACAAATATGATGATTTCAAACATGCAGCCAATTCATCTGCTACAGTTGCTCGAGGAATAACAGGCAGTGTTTGTCTAAAATCACCTGCCAGCAGCACTACGGCACGACCAAACATTTCATTTTTACTACGTAAATCTCGTAATGTCCTATCAAGCGCTTCCAGTGACTTTTTATGTGCCATCGTGCACTCATCCCATACAATTACGTGTGCGAAAAAGCGGAGAAGGAGAAGAGAACTGTTCTAATCGGTCCAGACACACACGACCAAAATGTATTCAATTCTAATGAATGATACGTGCGGCAAATAGCAAAAACACACTCACTTAACCGATGCACCGCACACACACGCGTTCTCGGATTTTAACCAAACTTCACAGAAACCTTTGCCAAAGCAATACCAATAATGTGTGAAACTTTCATTGTTTTCCTTACACGTGTTGCTGAGATTACCCCGGACAAACGCACACTTTTTTCGGCTTAATTTTTATATATATAGATAAGCTTACTACCGACAATATCTAAAATTGCTAAAAATTACTGCATGATCGACTAAGCCAATTTCTGGAAAAAAACGTATAATACAGGATCATCAATTTGGATTTAGAAAAAAACATTCGACTATCCAACAGATCCATAGAACTACAAATAAAATCCAATCATACCTTGAAAATAATCGTTATTGTGCGGCAGTATTTTTGGATGTAGCTAAAGCGTTTGACAAAGTGTGGCACAAAGGCTTACTCCACAAAATAAAAACTACTGTCTCATCATAAAAAGCTACCTAACTGACCGAAGCTTATACATTAAATATGACAATCAATGTTCAGATATTCATCAAATAACAGCTGGAATTTCGCAAGGAAGCGCTCTTGGACCACTGTTATATGTTTTATTCACCGCAGACATACCACCTCCTGACGAAACTAATTCATCAATTGCTACGTTCGCAGATGATACAATACTACTGGCATCGGACAAAAGCTTAACTATCGCTACTGAAAAACTGCAGCCATACACAAACGCAGTGGTTCGATAATTGGTGTCTAAAAATAAATCGTACAGATTATATATACTACCAAAACAAAATTTACTGCAGTTCCAATTAAAATACATAAATGGCAAAGCAAATACAATTAAACCAACTACTAAATACCTTGGAATACATCTGGATTAGAAACTAAATTGGAATCACCACATAAAGCAAAAGGTCAAACAAGTAAAAGAAAACCTTGGACAACTTCATTGGTTAGTCAGCTCTAAATCCAGACTCACTCTACAGAGCAAGCTGTTAGTGTACAAAACTATGATTAAACCAATCTGGCTATATGGACTACAGGTGTAGGGAACTCATATAGCAAAAATTAAACGACAACAATCGAAGATTCTTCGAATTTTGACCATGTCTGACAGGTACACGAAAAATGATGACATCCACAGGTCTTTTAATATAGCAACAGTAGACGAAGAAACCAAAACAATAGCAAGAAGGAACTTTGAAAAAATACAAGAACACAATAATTCAGAAATGAACAAACTTCTGGAAAGGGGGAAAAACACAAAAAGACGCTTAAAGAGAACTCGACCTAGCGACTTAACGAATGTAGGGTGAAACTTGTGTTGAATATTATTTAATTGTATATTATTGCATTTATTTTAATTTTTATCGCTTTGGCACTGGTCATTAAGCGATGCATGTAAATCCTGGCCAAATTGACAACGTACTTAATGTCAATAGATAGATGTATAAAGTAAAGAAAAAAAAAACAAAAAATAAACTAACGTGAACTAGACTGGAACCCGCAAGGGGACAGACGTCGCGGTCGGCGTAAGATCCTTCGGCGATGTTGTGCGATCTCACATGGGACGGCCAAAAACAACAACATAGAACTGTGTACCATGGAAGAGTCTTGTTGAGGCCTTATACTCCCGAGCATAGTGAACAAGGATATAAAAAAATAACGTGTATACTAGACAGGATCGAAACAAAGTCCATTGCTTAAAGCGTATGTTGAGAGATTTCAACACCATAAACATTTTTTAGATCCTTGTATACCTGGCTCGTTTAGGGTACAGGCTTTTCATAAAAAAGAATATAAGTCTTATTTTTATTATCTAAAAAATAATTTCAAATTATTCAAAATATTTTTATTCAAACTATAAGTTAGGAATGAATTTATGGATTTAAAAAAAGGAGATATTTGTGGCCCATATCATGGACGTACTCAGCATTTCTTTACACCAATCTGCACGAGTCCTTTTTCCGACAAGAACAAAAATTCTTGCAATAATTTATGTTTTCACACTAATGACCAAGGATCCTCTATCTAGCGATATATCACATGACGAACAAAACTAACACTCTACAAGGCTCTCTTCATGCCCGTCCTAACGTATGGCGCAGAAGCGTGGACGATGGCAACATCCGATGAAGCAACGCTTGGAGTGTTTGAGAGAAAGATTCTACGGAAAATTTTATGAGCTCTATGAGCTTTACGACGGCATAAGTATAGTGCAGCGAATA
Source organism: Anastrepha fraterculus (assembly GCA_037575425.1). Classification (NCBI taxonomy): domain Eukaryota; kingdom Metazoa; phylum Arthropoda; class Insecta; order Diptera; family Tephritidae; genus Anastrepha; species Anastrepha fraterculus. The sequence goes on from JAYXIM010027141.1 coordinate 103,091, forward strand.
AAGATCCAGCGGCTACGTTGGCTGGGTCATGTCGTCCGAATGGATATAAACGCTCCGGCTCTGAAAGTATTCGATGTGGTGTCAGCTGGTGGTAGCAGAGGAAGAGGAAGGCCTCCTCTGCGTTGGAAAGACGCTTGGTGTGTCCAACTAGCGCCGGTTAGCACGAGAAAGAATCGTTAGCGGTTATCGCGCCAATTAAGAAGAAAAAATATATTCCAAAAATAATAATGAAAATAAATAAAAACTAAACAATAAGTTAAAAATTAAAAATCAAAGAAATAATTCAACATTTATTAGAAGTATTGGGTGTCCGGTGGCAGAATAAAAGTTTAGTTCCATAACTGTTACAAAGAAGACAAGTGCAGATTTCATTTATTAAAAATTATTTTCTCTAAATGTTGACCGTTACGTCGGATGCGCTCTTGGAATCTGGCCTTCGTACTCCATACCACTCGCTGGAGAAGTAATGTTGGGATGTTATTAACCTAGCGAATGATATTTTCTTCTAGTGCTGAGATACCACCTGATGCCGCACTAAATTATAAATTAAATTATAAAAGAAATGGAAAAACCAAAAAAAAAGTGCCCTTGGTGCATGTGGACTGTGGAGAGACGTTTAAAACCGGGGAAAAGCTTACTTAAACTTGGATACAAAAGAAACACTTTGAGTACGTTCAGCGATATACGATATTCCGCGCTTACATTTTTTGTAATCTGTCGTCGAATCACGCCCACCACGATCACTCGCGCTTATGGCGAGCACACTCACCGACTTAAACGCAGGATCGTGTAAGCTGTTAAGATGAAACTAATTAGAGCCCCATGCAAATGAAAAAGGACCACCCTTCCGTTCCGTAATATCGTAGATTTTATCGTAGGATTTTGGAAATTTCCGTAAAATCGCTGGTTGCTCTCTCGCCACACAGTGTTGCCAAACAATACATTTCGAAATCATTTACAAAATAAACTTGGAAAAATTTTAATTTTTGTTACAATAACTTAAAAACAATGTTGAATAATGTTAATTTTAGATAAATGAACTATTAGCATTTGTTGGTTTTTGGCTTTGGTCTATTAAACAATGAAAAATTATAACTGATAACTCGGATGTGTGTATGCAAAAATATCAGTGGCAACATTGTGTTGATACAACCAAACGCATATACACATAAGCCGATGTATTGCGTAAATATGTAACTGAAAGAACGCAGTTGTTTTCTACGAGATAAGTTTTGCTCATTTTTGTATTCTCTAGGGACTGCGGTAAGGGACTACGATACGTCGGTCAGTGTGCGCACACTATTATATGCTGCACCAATACTATAATAATATGTATTATACATATATGTGTGTATGCAGATATATATAAGCACCGTGCAACGATCAAAAACCATACGAAAAAAAAATACGTGGTACATGAATCACATAAACGCAATCAAACCAACGAACGCAAACTGATCGTAACTTGTTTTCAATTCACAATAATTTTCAAGTTCCACAATGCTTTTGATCGAATTTTTACGTTAAAATGATATGAAACTGTCAAATGCTGTAAAATTTAATAAATACAACTAAAATATAATATGGATACGACTTTGTTTTTATAACTAGTTCTAGTGAAAGTGAAGGAAATAAAAAAAACTGTGCGGAAGCAGCTAAGAGAAAAGAGGAATATTCTGGCACTCCCAAACACAGTGTAAATACCTATGTAAATGGTTAGTTATTCTATCTCATTTAAAAATGTTTTCTAACAGATTCCTGAAACGGTCCAACAATAAGAGACCAAATAAGATATTCCTTACTGAATTTTTCTCGAAATTGAAAATATATGTAAACATACATATGCAATCTTGTAAATGGTTTTTAAATTTTAGTTGCAATCTTGTAAATAATTTTTTCGATCAAACGTTCAGCACTCGTTCACATACATATGTCATAGTAAGAAATATGCGTTTTTCAGTGACGAGTGGTAGGTTCGCTAATGTGATGATGCAACTCTATTTTTATTCAAAATACTGCCCTTCGTCAAGCTTTCAATATGACGATCTTTCTCGACTTCCCCGTATTCTAGTGTGCTAAGGTTTTCGCCCGGCCATTTCGTCATGCCGTTTTTCTGTCATTTGGTTGCTGGTGATTCCTCCACCATCGACTACCTAGTGTTGCCAATTTAGCGACTTTGTCGCTAGAATTGACGACTTTTGCTTGAGTTTTGGCGACAAAAAAAAAGTTTTGACAACAATAATGATTTAGCGACTTATCTGGCGACTTTTGGAGAGCAAATCAAAACCATTTTAGGCAATAGATACTTTTGTGTCAACTTGATTACCCGTGAATGCCCTTCACCTTCCATACTCTACAGTAACAATTTACTGACTATATGTAAAATAACGCACTACCTATTGGTGTGTTATCGTTGATAAATTATCGATCTATAATTCAAATTTTAAATTTGTTTTTAACTTAAAATTTTTTATGAAATTAACAAAAATCATACGTTGTTTTAAGAAATAATAAAATATATCCAATTCAATTACACCTTGTTTCACACAATTGTAATGAGTAACCAAATTATTTTTACCACTGATCACATAAGAGCAATGCGGTCAGGGAATCCCCGGATTTTACTATGTTCTGTACGTGAAACAATTGAATTGATATCGGCTCAGTTGATTGTTTACTATCTTTTAGCTTACTTTTTTTTAAATTAATTTTAAGTAAATATAAAATATTTAAATCTCTCTCTCAGAATGAAATGTAGGATCCACCCCTGTTGGAGTTAGCGACTTTCTAGCGACTTTTGATATTGGCCCTAGCGACTCAGATTTATTGGCGTTGGCAACACTGCGAATACCGCCTTTTCGACTTCCCTTTCTCTTGTATGCAAGCTGTCCCACGAGAGAACGGTAAGCTCGATAAAGTGAATCCAAACATTACAAACAAAGAGAAAAATGTAAGAGAACTACAAACTCCGGACATGAACTTTACCCTCTTACATAGTTTTGATGGGTAAGTATGTAGATATGACTTAAGCTATTCATTTATGCTGTGTAAAAAATGCTTGGCAATATTTATTTACAGTATCTGATTAGATAGACAGATATTTTTACTTTTACTTAGGGAGATATATCAATAAGGAAGTTTGTAGCCGATTTTTTCAACATTTTGGTTTTTTTGGATTATGACATTATTGAAGTAAATGAGCGATGTGTATCAGCTACATACGAATGATAGTCCCATTTCGAAAGTAGTTATACAAAATTGCAAGTATACATACATATGTTCGCATTTGTATTTCTAGTTGCTTTAGTATTCCTTAAAATATTGTTTACTAATTATTTTAATTATTTTATATGCTAATGAACATAGGCAACGTAAGCTGAATTTTGTGTGTAATCTAAGAGTAAAAAAGAGAAAAAATAAATGAAATGATGTGAAATTAAAATTTACCTTTAGTAGACATTGTGCGCAAGTCCGAACTAAATTCACTCTCCGTTTGGTAAATACAGCACTGGTGGTTCCAAGTTGCATGGGCGAATGCCACAACTGCAAAATGCATTCAATCTACATCTTTGGTGAAATGCATATGCAAGTGCAGAGAGTTGGAATTTGTTAATTTTAAGTTAACAAATAGAATGCTTGCTTTTTGAAGCTGCAATTTAAGGGATGGTTGTACTGAACTGAACTAAGAAACTTACTATGAATATTTTGAAAGAAATTCTCAATCATATTCAAATTTATGTTTTAACTAGCTAAGTCTCATTAAGTAATGTAGAGAAAACTAATCGGAAAAATATTAAACAAAATTATTTGTATTAATTTTTTATCTCAACTCGATAAGCAAACTTTTCGGCTCTCCATTTGGGGTATAGAGAATAAGTCAGGAAGAAAACTATAAATACTTGGCCATAAGAAAGATAGAGACTTTTTAAATTCAATCCGACCTTATTTAAATATTGTTCCTGCACTTTATGTTTTGTCTGTAGATATAATTGCAATACGCGGAATCAGCACATTTTCTCCTTTCCATACATGATTATGCTATATAGAATGAGAGTTTTGAATATTTTTGAGGGCCTTCGAATAGTATTCATTGACATGTTTCTTTTACCGAAATAAGTTTTTCAACAGGTGGAAAATCTATTCAAAACTATATTCAAAATTAAGACTTGGCATATCTGTTTCGTTTTGCACGGATGAAGTTTTATTAGCTGAACTTATTTATTAAACTGAATTAACAGCTCTTTCAAACAGGTGGCAATAATCTCTAAAATATTTTCTAATATATTCAAATTTCTTACTGAGTTAAGGGGTTACATGGGTTTCGTCGGGTAAAAAAAGGCCTATTTTCAATATTTTTTTTCTATATAAAAATTATTTATTTAATTCAAACTTTCTTCTATCTTATAGATACATACTTAAAATTAAGACTCCTCCATAGTGACGTCATTTCCGGTGCGTCCGCGTTGTCAGCATAACTCCTGACAGGCTCATCAAACAATTTTTTTTTTTTACCCTTTATTATTGTTTCTATTTCAACTTAAAATATTTACAATTTTTCTTTCTTTTTGGGTTTCAACAGTATTTAGAAGCCAATACAACTATATACATTTATCTAAGAAAAAAACAAAAATTAACTCGTTATTTAATTAATTTAATTATTTAATGAATAAATATATTCATAAAATTGTGACACCATTTACATCTGCAGGTCAGTTGGTCGTTTGCGCTTAAGGGGTAACACCACTGTAGAAATTTCAAAAAATTGATTTTTTTTTATAAGCTTAAAAAATTCTTTGAACCTTTTAAAATACAGAACAAAAAGTTGTATACGTTACCGAAGCTTATTTCATAAATATTTAAAGCTTTTAACCAAGCGTTAGTGACTGCTACCTAACGACTTCTCCAAATTTCCAAACTTTAAACGCGTTTTTCTCAAAACACGTTTTCTGAAATTGGCACGCAGCATAACTCAAACAATTTTAAATATTTTTAATCAGGTTTTTCACTACGTCTGTATAATAACCTTCTTAAGAGAAGAACGTAGGGGATTTTCGATAGATTAATTTAAACGATTGTTATAATTATTTAAGTGCCGTTTTTTTAGTCCAAAATAGAGTTTTTTCCTTCAAATGCTTGCCAATTCCACAAAAAAAAATATTTTTTAAATCCCCTACGTGTTTCTCTAGCTATTCTTATCTAGATTAAGGAAAAACATGTCTCTTTGTTCGAGATTAAAATTTGCACCCTGTGTGCTGCGTGCCGCGGAGCTCCTTCAAGAGAAACCGCATTACAAAAATGTCTCCAATGCCGCCATTTTGTAAAATTTTTCGATCAAACTTTGTAGTTTTGTGTTTTAGTATATAAGAAATAACTTCCCAAATCAGAGTGATTGTTTTCCCTTTCCTTCTATACAAAAAAATTCTTTAAAAATCGTGTTTATTTTACGCGTGTACAGTGGTGTTACCCCTTAAGTCTCCTCGTCTCGGTTTCCTCTTTTAATGGAAGTTGCCGAATTTCCCTGTTAGAATGTTGTAGTAGTCGGTTTGTGTGTCTTAAGCTGTTGTTGCGTATTTCTTCATGGACTGTTTTTACTTTAAGTTCTCGATGGATATTATCATTTAGTATATACCACTCTGCTTTTGATATTATACGGAGTATCTTATTTTGCGTTGTATAATTTTTATATTTGTTCTGCTCGCAGTTCCCCAAAGCTCTGAGCCATATTTCCATATTGGTGTTATAATTACTTTGTATATTAGTATCTTATTTTCTAGTGAGAGCGTTGAATTCTTTCCCAAAAGCCAATGAAGTTGTTTAAACCTAGTCTTGATTTCGCGTCGTTTTTGTCCAATGTGTAACTTCCAGTTAAGTTTATTGTCTATAATCATACCCAAGTATTTTGCCCTTGTGTCTTGGTGGATTTGTTTATTCTTTATGAATATTGGATTGTATAGTTTTTTTCTCTTGTTAGTGTATGTGACGTGGGCGGTTTTATCTTCGTTTATTTTGATTCCCCATTTCTCGAACCATTGAGTGGTGTTGTCAAGTAATTCCTGAAGTTTATAAGCAGCCGTTCTTGGATCTTTGTCTGACGCTAACAAGACAGTGTCGTCTGCAAATGTTGCTATTAGAGAATTCTTAGTTGTCGGTGTAGGCAGTGTAAAGAAGGTACAGAAGCGGCCCAAGGACACTACCTTGCGGTACACCTGCTTCCATTGTTAGTATATCAGAATACTTATCTTCGAATTTTACATAAAATTGTCTTCCAGTTATATAACTTTTCATTAAATCGTAGTAGTCTGTTGGTAAATAAGTCAAGAATTTTTGTAGAAGTCCTGCGTGCCATACTGTGTCAAAAGCTTTGGCCACGTCGAGATATACTGCTTCACACGTTCGTTTTTTATCGATGTCTTCTAAAATTTTGTTTGTAACTCTGTGAACTTGTTGGATGGTGGAATGTTTGTGCCTGAATCCGAATTGGTGGCAAGGTATTATTTTGTCCTTTTGTATAATGGGATCGATTCTGTCAAAAAGCAACTTTTCAAAAATTTTTGGTAATACTGGTAGTAGACTTATAGGTCTGTAGGAAGTTACTTGCATAGGATCTTTGCATGGTTTTGGTATTGCGATAATTTGAGCAATTTTCCATACTTTTGGGAAATATTTCAAGTTCAAGATTTGATTGAACAAGTTCCTTATATAGATAAGCCCTTTCTCTGGGAGTTCTCTTAAAATTTTTCCAGTTATTAGGTCGTATCCTGGCGTCTTCTTAGGATCAGTTCTCTTAGATATCCATTGTTTTATTTCTTCTAATGTAACATTTTTTGGTTTGCATGGATCTTTTTTTGCGTGGGACGGGAAAAGATTTACATTAGGCATATTGTTCGTAAAAGTACTTTTGAAGTGTTTTGCGAGAACTTCAGCCTTGTCAAGATTTGTTTTAGTCCAGCTGCCATCAAGTTTTCTGATAGGTCTTTTGTATAAAACTTTATTTTCGATTTTGTTTGTAGCTTTCCATAGTGAATAGTTTGTCGTTATACCGGGTCCAAGTTTTTCGATGCGTCTCTTAAGTTTCAAGTTTTTATGGTCGAATAGCATTTGCTTGATTTCCTTTGTAGCAGCGTTTAGCTTGCTTTTGTCAAGTGGCAGCCTTGTTCTTTGCCAGCGTTTACGTAAGCGGTTTTTTATTTTGAGTTTTTCTTGGATGTGTGCAGGTATATTATAGCTCGAGGAACAGATAGCTTCTTGTGGAGTTGATTTCATAGTGGCGTTCATTATTGATCATTATCATCAAAAATGAAAAAAGAAAAATAAGTGCTTTAGTTAAGACCATAAACTCGTGCTTGAAGAAAAAAAAGTAAAAATTGGAATTTTGGCAGACATTTTTGCAAAAAAATGAAAATTTCGGTAAAATTTCTTAACATTTTTTTTTTAAATAGTTGTAATTGAAAAAAAAAAAAAAATTCTTCGTTCAAGCACGAGTAAATTGTATTTCGAACACCTGTGTAAAATTTCATCAAGATCGGTTCAGTAGTTTTTGAGAACATTTGACAACCGACTTTGAAAACACGGTTCCGAAAAAACGCGTTTAAAGTTTTGAGTAACAATAAAAGTGGCTTGGAGCGCACACATTCCAAAGGCTGTATCTCCGAATTTATTATTTGGATCGACTTGAAAATTTAGGATAATATTCCTGAGATGTTGTAGAAATTAATAAGCCAAAACAAAATAAATCGATTTTTTGCACCAACGAAACCCATGTAACCCCTTAATCTAACTATTTAATATTAATTCTTTTAATTAAGTTATAATAAAATAAAATAATATATTCGAAATAAAGATTTCTCAAACCTTCTTCCTTCTACCCCCATATTGTTATATTTCAGGTATATACAGGGTGACCGACGGGAATCTGATGTTTTTGGGATGGCTAGTACTCTGCCGGTGAGAGGAGTAGGGAAGCGAATTACAAGCCAGTAATCTCGCCATTCGACGCCGTTTCAGTAGCTATGGAGCGGTGGACGGTTGAACATCGCATGTTTGCGTATGACGCATTTGTGCAGAATGGCGGGTCTGTTATTACCGTGCAGCGACTTTTTCGTGTGCGTTTCAATCGTGGGCGGCGTGGAACCGTTCCAAGCCGCAACACGACTCTCAGTTGGGTTCATAATCTACGAACAACAGGATCTATCGTGAAAAAGAAGCCACCAGGTCCGACTAAGACAGCAAGAACACCAGACAACATCGAGCGCGTGAGAGCCGCGCTAACTCGTAGCCCTGGGCACTCTGCACGTAAACACGCGCGCGAATTAAGAATGAGCCGTGAATCTCTGCCAACAATTTTACAGAAAGACTTAAAATTTCACCCTTATAAGATGTGTGTTGCTCAGAAGCTTGAGGAAAGAGATTATGCGCAGTGGCAGGAGTTTGCTTTTCGAATGCAAGTGCTTTTGGAAGACAATGAGAATGCAGTTATTATAAACTGCATTCAGGAGGATGGGCACCACTTACCCGACGTAATTTGTCACAAATAATATTCATCTTCAAATGGCATGTCATGACAAAGAATTTTGTGTATTAAAATATTTCATTTAAAATAACTGTGTACTGTTCATTTCAAAAACGTCAGTTTCCCATCGGTCACCCTGTATATATAATTGGAGGAACCTACAGTTTCAACCCGATTCCGAACGGCAGATACATATATTTTAGCTATATTTCTGTTATTTTATTTTATTTTTACCTGAATTTAAGTTTCCAAGCAGATTGTAACACTCTTCAAAAATATTTTCGAAATTAAACTCTCCTAAGGAAATGCACAGGTTTGAATCTCCAGGTAATGAACATCAAATGATAAAAAAAGTTTTTCCAAAAGCGGTCGCCCCTTGGCAGGTAATGGCAAACCTCCGAGTGTATTTTAATTAAGATCGCTAAATGATCCACATATAAATTCAAAAAGAATGTTCACTATTTTTGGGGTAATTGATGAATGATTTGATTACTTTCGAAAAAAGAAGATCATCTAACAATGTGACACATTAGATGACTGAAAGTAATAATTTCCATGAGTACGAATTATAAAACTCAAAGGACTAAACACCTTCACAAACATTAAAGGTTAAAAATATTATATTAGAAAATCTTCAATAATCTATTTTGACGATAATTCGATTTAGCCGGCTGCACGCACGAAAAAATGTGTCGTTACCTTGCTCATTTGTCGTTACCTTACTCATTAGTGTTACCTTGCTCATTAGTGTTACCTTGCTCATTTGTCGTTACCTTGCTCATTGCCGTTACCTTGAATGAACTGCAAGCGAAAGCGCGGAACGAACAAATCAAACGAATGGCAACGTTTCTATCATCCATTTCTCTGTTGAGAATAGGACGATGATAGAAAAAGTAGGAAATGAAAGGGAGTGTTTCGAGTGTAAAATGTCTTGAAAAAGGCAAATCGATGATGGTGCCTCTTAGTGTTGTTGACTTATTAACGTCTGATGCACAATCGAAATTGAAGATATCTTTCACGAATTTGATAAATGTTTCGTCATTTTCCACGTTTGTGTAAATGTAACTTGACCTATTCCATTGCAATTCCATTTACCTTCTCCTCTATATCCATACAAAATATCTATCAAACAAATAAAATTAAAATTTTGTTTTGAAAATTGCAACCATTCCATCAATATTTTCTTAAGACGTTGTCACGTTAAACTATCGTCAGTAAACCGACTTTACAGACAACCTCTTTTTTTAAGATAAATATCCATTTTGGCGGCTTGCTAATCTAGTTAGAAAATGACCTGCAATAAAAATAATGAAGTATTTTGTAATGCACAATGAACGGGTATTCTACTTCAATTTCCTTAGTGAATTTAACCCTTTGCGTAACTTCGAGCATATTTTTTGCATTTGATATATCATATATCAAGTTAGGCATTAGGCCTGCTGATAAATCGGACAAAAACCATGAAAGATTGCGGTTTAACGTCAGTATGTTCATCTCGAATGCAAAAGAAATTTAGCTCATGAAGATATTTTTAAATCATCCAGAGATATGAGAGGATGCGTACTCATATTTTGTAAATTGAAGCCTTTTGCAGGCGAAAAGATTTTGGGAAATTAAATAGAAAGTCGGAAAGTTTAATGGATCTGTTATTCAATTTTAGCCAGATGATCAACAAGATTTATGTATTTTAGAGCACTCCCAATACCTTGTGTAATGACGCTGAAGCTCTTTTTGAGAAAATGATCTTCTGCACAACTTATTCGCTTTCTATTATAAAGGGTCAGGTTCAAAACAGCTCAAAATTTCAAAATTAAAATGTTAATTGTATTACATAGGTATATCCATGGATGGCATGCGGCTTAGTAGCACTTAGCACTTTATTGTAAATGTAAACTATGAGTAAAAGTCCATGCAAAAATTGTTTACTTAATTGTTTGGGGTAAACCTTTTTTATTTTTCGACATAGTCTCCTTTAAGGCTTATACATTCCGTGCAACGCTAGTATAGATTATTGATCCCTTCCGAATAATAGGATTTGTCCAAGCCATTCGTTTTTGCAATTACCTTCACGTTTGAATAAAATCTTTTTCCCTGCCAGCCATTTTTCTCTTTTAATAGGGGAAGAAAGGATCCGATGGGGCTACCACAACTGCTGAGGCGTGAGTTGGTCCGGAAAAAGAAAACCACTTGCCTTCCTCGATTCAAACGAATGCCAAACACAAAGAAATTGAGACTTGGTGTTCTTCCAAGAGATGCTACCAAACATCACCTCGATTCACGCCAGTAATGCCATCTCTCGGAATTTTCAAACGACCCTCGTAATATTCTTATGATACCTACATAGTTTTTATATGCCAAGCAAACATAAATACAAATGTTGCTAATGGACATTTTAAAAGTATTTTAATTTTATAATTTAATAAAGTTAGCTTATTATATTTAAGTAAATTATTAAAGCATTTTTAAGTTTTACATTGCTTACTATGATTACTTACAAAAATATAAATAAATGACATAAGGAGATATCACAAGATTTTTCTATTGACATCATCGGTCTTAACAACCGCGCTGTTAGTTCTGCCTTCTCCAAACTGGATAAAGAGGCAAAGCGAATGGGTCTGGTGGTGAACGAGGACAAAACGAAGTACCTCCTGTCATCAAACAAACAGTCCGCGCACTCGCGTATCGCCACCCACGTCACTATTGACAGTTATAATTTCGAGCTTGTAAAAGACTTTGTATATTTAGGAACCAGCACTAACACCTATAATAAGGTCAGCCTGGAAATCCAACGTAGAATCTCTCTTGCCAACAAGTAAGTACTACTTTGGACTAAGTAGGCAAATGAGTAGTAAAGTCCCGTCTCGGCGATCAAAACTAATAATCTACAAAGCTCTCATGATGCCCGTCCGTACGTATGGCGCAGAAGCGTGGGCGATGACAACATCTGATGAAGCGACTCTTGGAGTGTTTGAGAGAAAGATTCTGCGCAAGATTTTTGGACCTTTGCACGTTGACAACGGCGAATATCGCAGGCGATGGAACGATGAGCTGTATGAGCTTTACGACGACATAGACGAATAAAGATGGCGAATGGCGAATAAAGATCCAGGGGCTACGTTGGCTGGGTCATGTCGTCCAAATGGATACAAACGCTCCGGCTCAGAAAGTATTTGATGTCTTTTGCGTTGGAAAGATCAGGTGCAGAAGGACTTGGCTTCACTTGGTGTGTCCAACTGGCGCCGGTTAGTACGAGAAAGACCCGACTGGCGCGCTTTGTTAAACTCGGCCAAAATCATGTCAGCGGTTATCGCGCCAATTAAGAAGAAGAAGAATCACATAGCAGTGATTGCATTACATAAGTGCGGTTACAGTACAAGCGAAATTTAAGATTTTGTTGTTTGGTTTTATATCCCCTTTATTTATTACAGTCTGTTATATTATATATTAACAATATGTAATTTTTGTACAATTTGGGTCTATTATGTTCTTTTACCAATGTTAGAAGAATCTGTTATTATTATTATTTTGTTTTTGTAATTACACTGTAAATCTTATAGTTAGGTCAGTCGGTGTGAGCCGCTTTAAACTTCGTTTGATATTTTCTGCCAATACTATTTTACGCATTTGTTCGTTTTGGTGGACTGTCAGTCGCTGTATATGCTTAGTGCTACATTTTGTGATTGTTTCTTGGATTGTGTCTACGTTTAAGTCACGATGTATGGCTTCATTGGAAATAAACCAACCAGCATTTGCTATATTTCGTAATATTTTGGATTGTGTTCGCTGTATGAGCTGAAGATTTAGGTTTTTAGCCGTTCCCCATATTTCTATTCCGTATTTCCAGATAGGAGTAATAATTGTTTTGTATATAGTCACCTTATTATAGAGTGATCGTTTTTATGCTCGTCCTATTAGCCAACTTAATTGCCGGTACTTATTCTTAATTTAATTTCTTTTGTTAATGAAATGCTTAGTTTTTCGTCAATAGTTATTCCAAGATATTTTGCTGCTGGGCAGATTTTTATTTTGTGGTTTTTTAAGGTAAGATTATATTTTGATGTCTTTTTGTTTGTATATATAACTTGTATAATTTTGTCTTTATTAACTTCTATACCCCATTCGTCAAACCAGTTTACTGTATTGTCTATTAGTTCTTGAAGTGTAAAGGTCGCCAGTTTTTCATCATTGTTTGATGCCATTAATACAGTATCATCCGCGAACGTTGCTATCATTGTATTATCTGTTGTCGGAGTTGGCACATCTGCGGTGTATATTAGATATAAAAGAGGACCTAATACACTGCCTTGCGGTACTCCAGCTGTCATTGATAGGATATCGGAATACTCGTCTTCATATCTTATATTACATTTTCGATTAGTTATGTAGCTCTTCAAAAGTTCAAAGTAGTTTTGTGGAAAGATTCGTTTGAGCTCATGCAAAAGTCCTTTATGCTAAACTTTATCAAAGGCTTTTGCAATTCCCAGGTATACAGCTACACAATATTTTTTGTCATTCACATCGTTAAGTATTTTGTTAGCAACCCTGTGGATTTGTTCGACTGTCGAGTGTTGCCGTCTAAATCCGAATTGATGGCTTAGTATCACTTTTTTGCTGTCAAAATTGGTTCTAGTCGGTCGAACAATATTTTTTCAAACACTTTTGAAAGTATTGGCAATAAGCTAATGGGTCGATATGAGGCAGTTTTGGTGGCATCTTTTCCTGGTTTGGGTATGGCGGTAATTTGAGCAATTTTCCATAGTCGTGAGAAGTGTTTAGTCTCTAGCATGCAATTAAATATATTTCTTATGAATTGCAATGCTATTTCAGGTAACTCTTTTAAAATTTTTCCATTTATTAGATCATATCCTGGAGCTTTTTACCGTTTAGCTGTCTTATTTGATGTTTAATTTCGCTTATGGTGGTCTTTTTGTTTTGATTTGTGGCATGCATGAGTCTCAGAGATCAACATTATATCGATTGATTTATTTATTAAAAATGATTTAAGTTCCAGAATGTGGCGAGTAAGTCCATTCGCATTCCATATAGCTAAATGAATTTTATTCCTATCGTTCATCTAGTTTGGTAACGAGCAGTGTTAATATGTTCATTATACTTGTCATTTGGGTTATTAATTGTCTCATCATTTCTTTTAGTTCGATCATATCGTCGTTATTTTTTGGAACATGTTCGATGTTATTTTTTGTTTGATTCTGTTCTTTTGGTATTGTGTTGATTGTTGTTGTCTGGGCGTAACTTGTATTTGCGTTTGTTTCGATTGCCTCATTATTCATTTGTTCTTTTTCATTTTGTATACTTTTTTTGCGTAGTGCCGGATATCTCTGGACTTGTAGTACTTTATATATCGCACATCCGCGGTAGTTTGCTGTGTGATTTTCCCCGCAATGTATGCACTCTATGCTAATTTTATTATTGTCTTTAATTGAACACATAATTGTTTTGTGTTTGGCTGCCCATTTTACGCACACTGGGTCTATTTGACAATAATTTTTCGTATGGCCGTATCTTTGGCAGTTTGTGCATTGTGGTAGTATTCTTTTTTGGCGGGGTGGTTCAAAACTAATTTTGCAATGTAGAAGATTAGTTATACTATATATTTCTTTGTTATTATCCTTTGTTTTTAACTCAAGTGAAAATAGTGAAAGTGGTTGTTTTTTGTGTTCTGAGTTGGTTATTTGTGTATTATGAATGTTTGTTATTTCGTGACCTAACTCAGCTAGCTCTTGTTTAATTTCTTCTGTGTCAGTTGAATAGTGCATATTACGTAGTATTACTTTAAATCCTCGCTCATCTTTTGGTTCAATCGTGTAGTATTTAGTTCCTTTTTGTTTAAGTAGTTCTATCATTTTTTTTTTGTGTAAAGACTCTTTTGGTTGTAATTTTATTTCGTTTTTGCTAAGTAGTTTCATTTCGTAAAATATATTTGGTATCGAATTCAACGCGTTAGCTAGAGCTTTTATATATTCGACATTCTGAACGTACATAGGTGGAGGTTTTTGCATGCGTGGAGTTTGTTGGCTGGTATTCGGAACTGTCCCACTGTCGCTTTGTTCTTCTAATGTATCGTCGTCCGCTAAGAGAGCAAACTTGTTTGAAGAGGTTGGATTGCCTAGCCAGTACTCTTTTAGTGTTGTCTGTGTTGTATTTTGTGCTTTGTTTTTTATGCTGCTCTTAAGCTCTTCTGTTTGTTTGTTTGGTGATAGAGTTTCACGATTTCTTTTTTGACTAAGCTGCTCTTTACAGTTGGTATAATTTAAATTATTTGCATATAGTACTTGCGTGTTGTGGGTAGTGATGCAATTGTGGAGGCGATCGCTGTTGTGGTAGTATACACGGTTGTTGTTGTGGCTGTTGACATTGCGGTAGTTATGTATTGTCTTTGTGTTGTTATTGTTGTTATTGACTTTTTAGTGGATGTCTCATCAGATTGTGAAGCAGTTGGTGATAGTGGAGTTATTGGGATGGTGCATTGAGCAGTCCAAGGGAGCGCACGTTTGAGAGAGCGCACTGATATTGTTTTTATCCGGTGGAAGTGTGTTGTCAATACGAGCATGACTCGGTGTAGGTAGTGTTCGCTCTACTGGCATAACAGGATAAGCTTTATGTGTTTTTTTTTTTTTTTTTTCGTTTTTATTATTATTTGTTTTTTTGCTTTTATTATTATTTGTTTTATTTATTCTTTTAGTTTGATTACACTGCCCTGCATCGGTTTTGCGAATAAGATGGGACCTAGTGATCCCGAAGGGAATTTTCGCGCTAAGCACGAATCCGAGTTCAAAAATTTTCCATCACGTCAGGTTTTCGAGAAAAAGGGGATTGAAACCCCTAAAAATAGCGTATTTGGCCATTTTTCAAAAATTGTGGAGCAGAACCCTAACGTGCTACGATCTTCGTTATTGTCAGTAATTGAAGGTTGAACTTTGCTCTTTGAAATAAGCCCAAACCCAAATTGTTCGCATGCACTCTTAGAGTAGGGGGTGTACTTATGCCTACGGGGGTAGAGAAAAAAATGAACATAGGAACTTATCTACACCCAAGATAAGATATAATGAAAAGTGCAGTGTTCCTAAGGTATTTAGTGTCGCTGATTACAAATCTGAAGTCAAACATTCCATGTAAAAAGAAATAAAAAAAATCAAATTCAAATTTTCAAATCTTATACATCGTCTGACACACGTCCGAAATTTTTAACATTTTCGTCCGCCATTTTGAGTTTTGGGAATCTGACTACAGGTTTGCAATCAGCGACACTAAATACCTTAGGAACACTGCACTTTTCATTATATCTTATCTTGGGTGTAGATAAGTTCCTATGTTCATTTTTTTCTCTACCCCCGTAGACATAAGTACACCCCCTACTCTAAGAGTGCATGCGAACAATTTGGGTTTGGGCTTATTTCAAAGAGCAAAGTTCAACCTTCAATTACTGACAATAACGAAGATCGTAGCACGTCAGGGTTCTGCTCCACAATTTTTGAAAAATGGCCAAATACGCTATTTTTAGGGGTTTCAACCCCCTTTTTTTGAAAACCTGACGTGATGGAAAATGTTTGAACTCGGATTCGTGCTCAGCGCGAAAATTCCCTTCGGGAACACTAGGTCACATCTTATTCGCATCAGAAAAATTAAAATTTGCAGGGCAGTGTTATTTTTGTTGATATAAACTGTACTGCGATCGGCAATATTTCGGATATAGCGTCTATTTCGCTGGTTGATGTATTTTGATTATTTCTTTAACCACAGATATATGTACCTATGATATGTAGATATTGGAGCGTAAGAAAACCCCGTCCGCACTGATGTACATACGGTGTGAATGTAAGAAGCATTGCTGAAAATGAATATTTTGAGCATGACCAATAGTTTTTCCCAAATGTCTGATGTGATAGACAAAAGTGGTCTTACTCGCGAAGTTCGAACCAGTGCAGCCATAAAGGCCGTTCGAAGTCGCAGGAATACCAGACTCATGTCAAAACTAATTAGAGATGATCTCCACATGAAAGTCGGGGAAAAAGTGTATCACGAGGACGTCTTAGAAGGCGTGGTGAAGTAGTGGAGTAGCACTCTATTCAATGGAGAGCTTGGCAAAACACAATATGTCTGGGTTCATAGCCGCAGAAGATTGGCCGTTTGGAAGTCCATATCCGAATTCATTGGACTACAGTTTGTGGTCAGAATTGGAGAACATGGCATGTCGAAGACCTCACAGAAATTTGGAGAATGTCAAGCAATCTTTGGTTCGAGCAGCGACGTTAGTATCCATGGAAACCGTGCGTGCTGCAATGCTGAATGGCCTAATCGTTTGAAGGATTGTGTAAAAACAAATGGTGACCATTTTGAATGAAAATTTAAAGTTTTGTTTTTCAATTATTACATGATTGAATAAAACTAACTTCATTAAAAAAGTATTAAAATTTCATATCTATAACGAACTTAACTTGTAACAGAACTAATCGTAGGACTAATTGTATATATGTACATATGATACTTATATTTTGTACAAGTGCGAGGTGTGTTCAAAAAATGAGATGAATTTGCAAATTTCGCAGGCTACGTACAATCGACTTTCGATTATTATTATTTTTTTATGTTGATACACTCGTTTCGAAGATATGTTCACGGCTTTAGCAGTATAGGATATTTAGTTTGTTTGTGAGAGGCATAAATAAGACAAGTGTTCTGCGCGTTCGGCGATTTTCTGCTATCGAAAAAAATTTACCAAAGAAGTTGTATCAATTTTGTGTAAAATGGAATGACAGTGACATGCGGTGAGAGTACTCTAAGTCAAAAAATGTTTACAAGTGGTACAAGCTTTTCACAGAAGGTCGAGAAGATGTGAATGACGACGCTCGCTTGGACGCCCAGCACATCAACAACCAATGAAAATTTTGAGAAAAAGAAGAAAATTGTTATGGAGAATCGTTAAATCACAATTAAAATAATTGCTGAGGATGTCGGAATTCGGAATTATGGGCATGAAGCGTGTGCAGCGAAGTTCATTCCAAAATTGCTGAATTTTGACCAAAAACAACATCGCATGAGCATCGCTCAGAAATTGATGATGGTCCAGAGTTGCTTAAAAGGGCCATAACTGGTGACGAATCATGAGTATATGGTTATGACATCGAAAACAAAACCCAATCGTCCCAATGGAAGAGTCCAGGAGAGCCAAGTCCAAAAACGAACACCAATTTCGATAAAATATCAAGGTTTTGCTCACTGGTTTCTTCGATTACCATGGCGTAGTGCATAAGGAGCTCTTACCACAAAGTCCTACGCTCAACAAGGAGTATTATCTTGAAGTTATGCGCCATTTGCGTGAAACAATACAAAAAAAAAACGCCCAGAATTGTGGAAAAAATGCATAGCATTTGCGTCACGATAATGCATATGCTCACTCATATTTGCTAGTGAGAGCTTATTTGGCAAAAAACAAACAAATATCATGCCCCAGCCACCGTATTCACCAGATTTGGCTCCCTGCGACTTTTTCCTGTTCCCAAGATTGAAGAGGCCCATTAAAGGACGGCGTTTGCGAATAAAAACCGAATCGCTGAGAGACTCAAGGACATACCAGAAACTGCATATCAGAACTACTCCAAGTTTTTTTAATTACACTTTAGGAAATCTTTATTATAATACGTTCACATATAAGTAGATGATCTACTTTTTCGCGCTTAACTCAAAATCCGTAATTAAAAAGCGCGATTTCCTATTCAAAATTTCTCTCCCAAAATCTGAGATTATAAAATAATCGCAGATAATAACGATACTGTTCGACATACAGCCCTAAATGAAATGGCAAAGAAAACAGGTCTGTAAGCATAATTCTAATAAAATTTGTGTTAAATATTATTAATTATGGATTCATTTCACAGAAAAAAGCGTGTGTCCATAAACGATTTGTCCTCTTATTACTTATTATAAAATGTAATATAGAATATCCCATGCGCATTGCTGCCATAATTTTTTGCAACCTCAGTAAACGTCGCATACGGATTTCCTCCAACTGTTTATTGTTATCAGCCAATTGCGCAATTAAATTAGCTATTCCTTATCCTTGTATTTTCTTCATATCGTTAATAATAATTAAAGAAACCAAAAATACCGAAATATTCCACCAAAATAATTTCTATGAAGAAAAAGAGGTTGTCTGTAAAGTCGGTTTACTGACGATAGTTTTATAGTACGTGACAACGTCATAAGAAAATATTGATGTGATGGTTGCAATTTTCGAAACAAAATTTTAATTTTATAATATTTGTTTGATAGATATTTTGTATGGATATAGAGAAGGAGGTAAATGGAATCGCAATGGAATTGATCAAGTTACATTTGCGCAAACGTGAAATATGACGAAGCATTTATCAAATTCATGAAAGATATGTTCAGTAGGGTGGTTCGAATTCCAACAAATTTTTCAAATCAAATTCTAATAGTGCGGAAAAGTTGCTATGGAGTAACACAAGTATTTTGGTAAAAAAAAAATTGAAATCGGTTAATATCTTCTGTTCGCGCAACTCACTTAAAGTTTTGAAAATTTTGTCGAAAATAGTGCATTTTCTGAACTTTTTGAAAGTAAGATTTAATTGTTATTTTTTATTAATATTTTGTTACTTATGCTGTCAGATTGTTAGTTTTTTCATAATAATTAACTTTATGTTGTTTGAGACAATTATTTTTTAAGATCCAGTGGAGGTGAAAGAGTGAGACTGTGACTCTTGTACGCGATATTCAAAAGTCAAATAATATTGACTTTTACTGGCACTTTTTACGAATTATTACCAAGCTATATCACTTTCTTTAATTGTTATTCAGTAGTTGTAGTATATTTACTTTTGCTTAAAATGAGTGAAAAAACAAAAAACCCCGGTTTCATATTTCTCGGAAAGATCATGTTTGTCCAATATTTGGCGCTCCTAAGGATTTTTCTTTAAGAAATCTGCCCTCTTATGCTGACGTTATTCTTTGTTGTTTTGAACAAAGATACGTAATGTCATCATCAACAGAATTACCTTCACAGAAAATTGCTTTTTCAGAAATAGCGAATGTGGTAGCTCAGAAAATTAAGATGCTTTATATGACAGCATCTATCCCTACAGTTTCTCAAACCAGGGTTGAACAAATGATCACTGCATATCATGCAAAATATTGGAAAAAAAGAAAGTCTTACAAAAGAGATAAAGAAAATCCTAAGTTTCAGAAAGCTCATGAAATATTCAAGACCGAAGTAGAGAAAATTTTTGACATTTCTTCATGCAAATGTCAAATGTCAAATGACTGTAACTGCGGTAAACCTTTGTCATTATGTATTTGTCCAAACCCTATTTCTATTGACTGTGGATGTGAAAAAGATCGTAAAATTCCTGTCATAGAACGTAAATTTCTTTTCGATCAAAGAACTGCCAGAGTCGGAAAGATTGGTTCTATAGATGTACTTGAAACTGCAAAACTTACTCGTCGAGCTGAAAGAAATGAAAAAAACGAAACATAAAATGACATCCTCTAGTACTTACACTTCTTCTGTTGACAATGCCAAAAGTTGTTCAGATGATTTGGATGACAACATTGAAGAGTTCGTTGAGAATCGTTCGCCTGAAGTACAAGAACATGTCAAAGATCCAACATTCGCTCTCAGCCCATCAACATCATACCTTCAAAAGCCTTCTACCTCACAAATGCGCATTAATCTTCCTGAAACTGCAGTAATTAGTGACCGATTTGGTGTTTCGGAAAGAGCAACCGCTGCAATTGCGACGTCAGTTCTGAAATACCTACAAATCGTTACTGATACAGACTTGACTTTTGTTATAGATAAAAATAAAATCAGAAGGGAGAAATCTAAAATCAGAAAAGCCTAGCAACAGGAACCTAAAACTATGTCCGAAGCCCTTACATCCCTTTATTTTGATGGGAGAAAAAATGAGACCTTATACCACGAGGAAGTAGGCTCCAAGCGTTATCGCAAAACACGCAAGGAAGAACATGTCTCTATTATAATGGAACCTGGTTCTCAATATATAACTCATGTAACGCCTATTTCTGGTACAAGCAAAGGTATCACTGAAAGTATGATATCTCACTTAAATGAAATGGAATTTGATTTTAGTGAACTTCTCCTAGTTGGTTGTGATGGCACAGCAACTAATACAGGCTGGAGAGGTGGTATTATTAGGCGTATTGAATTATACTTGAACAGACCAATTCAGTGGAATATATGCTTGCTTCATGCAAATGAATTACCTTTGCGACACGTATTTCAACATTTTGATGGAAAAACAAGTGGACCGAATTCATTTTCAGGTACAATCGGAAAACAACTTCAGGGCGTTGAACACTTGCCTGTTGTTAATTTCAATAAAATTGAGTGTGATTTAGTACAAGTCATATGCAGAGACAATTTGAGTAAAGATCAAAAATATCTTTACGACATTGGGCAAGCTATTCATTTAGGTAATTGTTCATCTGATCTGTCTCTGCGAGATCCAGGAAAACTCTCCCGCGCGCGTTGGCTCACTCTAGGAAACAGAACGTTGAGATTATACATATCAAGTGAAGACCCTTCTGAAAACTTAGTTCACATAGTTACATTTATAATGAAAGTGTATTTACCTATGTGGTTTCAAATAAAACTGAACGATTCAATTGCAGATGGTGCGAGACATGTCTTCACTATGATTAAAAATTCTCGGTACTTACCAGAACATCTTCTGAGAGTAGTTGATCCTGTGATACAACACAATGCTTATTTCGCGCATCCTGAAAATTTGCTTTTATCTATGGTCACAGATGAAAATCGGAATGTACGTAAGATTGGGGTACAAAGGATTTTAAAAGCCAGAGAGACAACTTCTACTGCGAAGAATTCGGTGCGCTCATTCATTTTGCCAAAACGGAACTTTAATGCCACTAATTACTATGAAATGATCGACTGGTCTTCTACAATACTATCACCTCCTCCAGTACTAAGAAATGTCTTAAATGCAGATCTGTTATCTTCCATTGATAACCAACCATCTATCTCTCAATGGAACTTGTCAAGCTTTCCATGCCACACTCAAGCGGTAGAGCGAACTGTTAAGCTTGTCACTGAAGCGTCGAACAAGGTATGTGGTTATCAAAATAGGGATGGTCACATACGGTCAACTTTATTTTCTCGTTCTAGTTTGCCTAAATTTGATCACAAATCCCAGTTTGTAATTAACGCATAAAGAGAGTTCACTGTACAAATCTTCACGATCGTAAATTTTTTTAATGATAGTAGCAAACAAAAAGTTTAAAAAACAAAAAAAAAAATATTTAAAAAAACAAAAAAAACATAAAATATTAAAAAAAACAAAAAAAAATTATAAAATATAAAAAAAAAACAAAAAAAAAAAAATGGGATCAGATTTTTCACCACGTCCTCGTCGTTGATCCTGGGGAAAGCTAAGCGTGAAAAGCCTTATAGAATGCATGAATAAACTGTTTAAATACAAACTAATCCTTATAAATAATTAAATTTAAACATAATAATAAGTAAAACTTTGGAAAACGACATTTAAAACATAATTCTAAAAAAATTAGGAAATATGCATTTATCGACAAAATTTTCAAAACTTTAAATGAGTTGCGCGAACAGAAGATATTGACCGATTTCCATTTTTTTTTTACCAAAATACTTGTGTTACTCCATAGCAACTTTTCCGCACTATTAGAATTTGATTTGAAAAATTTGTTGGAATTCGAACCACCCTAATGTTCAGTTTCGATTGAGTGTCAGACGTTAATAAGTCACAACACTAAGAGGCAACCTCATCGATTTGCCTTTTTCAAGACACATTACACTCAAAATACCCCCTTTCATTTCCTACTTTTCCTATCATCTAATATTCTCAACAGAGAAATGGTTCATTACCATGCACATAGGAAGAAGGCATATGGAAATACAAATACATATGTGAATTTGTATACATATGCGTATATACATACATATATATGCTCACTCAAGTAGGAGAGAGCCAGATGTCGAACGTTGCCGAATGCGGGGGCCGATTGCAGTTCAAGCAAGGTAACGACGCATGAGCAAGATAACGACGGATGAGCAAGATAACGACATTTTTTCGTGCGTGCAGCCGGCTAAATCGAATTATAAGACGTTATCACGTCAAAACCTCTCAAAGCAGTATTGACAGCTGATTGTCAATTTTGTAGGTAATCTGCCATATGTGAACGGGTAGATTAATTTGGTGCATTTATAGGTGATTAATGCATATGTGAACGTATTATTAGTCACCAGAGTGGGTTTTTTTCAACTACACTTATGTGTGACGATCCTTTCGTATTCAAGTATTATTAACGTCGGGAAGAGAGCATATTAGTTGACGGAAGCAGTTTCACATCGGAGAATCGCTCTTTACAAAAAGATAGATAAAAAGATATCCATCGATAATCGAGTTCGCAAAATGATTAGCATGTTTGTTTCCCTATTTGTTGAGTGGCGAAAATCCTCTGACTGACCCCTTCGCGGGGTTGCTGCCTGGGCAATGGGTCTCGACATCTTTGCTCTTCCCAAGAAGAGAAGAAAGGCAGTAAGAAGCCTAGTAAGGACAGGATATGTATGCCTCCCTCAGCACTTTGTTACAGTCATAGTGGCGGTCCAAATCCGAATGTGGCTGGGTATCAAAGGTTCGCCTACGGAGCAGGAAGATCTAAAATGAGCCGAAAGCGCAACAACGAAAGGACGAGAGCCCTTCTCAAAAGGCGAAATGTTTGCGACAACGAACCCTGCCTTCTCCAATAAAATTGAGGAGAAGGTTGCGTGAACCTTGAAGGATACGAAGCGGCAAAGATCAGCGAAAAAAGAAAAACCTGTGGCTAAGCAAATGCAGCTCCTGCAAATCCTATTGACCAGCCAAGCAGTTCCAAACAGATAGCTAAGGTCAGTGATGTAGCCAAATGAAACCTGATCGTTGCACTGATTGAAAGCAGGTACATGGAAAACCGCTGCAAGCCAATGTTGCGCGAATGGTAAACAAGCTGGACACATTCTCGCCTTCAATCGAAGGAGAGGGGTGGTTCATGAGCGAGGGATGGCTCCTGAAGTGCAACGATGATGCGACACTAAAATAATCTGTACAGATACAGCTGACTGGACACTAGATTGCAAGGAAACGCTGGAAGTACTAATAGATACCCACTTTCCGCAGAGCCATTCCCAATGATTCTACTGTTATGCACAGCACTAGCAGTGACGATTTCTCCGAAGACCAACTAGGTTGGACTCGGCATTGAAGCCCTTTTGACCCCTTTTAATCCGGACTGAATCTTCCCAGCGCTGCTGCAGAAAGAAGGACTTTTGCTGATACCGCAGCTGAAAGAAATATTCCTGCACTGCCTGAGGCTATATTACGCCCTTAGAAGCTGGGGATTAGCTAGCGATGTTTTTATCCCTAAACTGGGTAAAAGCAATTACTTGTATCCCAAGGACTATATGCCAATTAATCTAACATCATTCATATTGAAAACGTTCGAAAGACTGCTAGATTTGTATATTAGGATAGAACTGAACCTAGCTTCCTGTCACCGAATCAACATGGGTACACGAAGTGGCAGTTCACGGAAACAGCTCGTCACAGAGTGGTGCTACGGATAGAGAAAGCGCTGCATTGTGGAGAATATGCGATGGAAGTCTTCCTTAACAGCCTTTAACAATGTATCTACGGAAGCTTTGATAGAGGGCCTGGATTTAACTGCAGCTTATTAAAATGTCGGATAGTAAATGGGGAATGGGGGCCCAGTGCAAACTCGAAAACAGCAAACAGAGGAGCCCCACAGGGAGGAGAGCTTCCCTTCTTCTATAGGTGTCCAGAAACTATGAGTGATATACTCAGAATGACGCTTAGAGAGATCAATAAGTGGACGAAAATGGTCGAGCTGGAAGTAAATCCAGACATGACGGACATAGAACTCTTTATAAGGAAGGGCAAGATTCCTAGCGGTCACCTCCGAGGCTGCGAGGAGTTGAGTTGACACCAAAAACTTCGACTAAATACATTGTTGTGCATAGCAAACTGTCATGAATATTAAAGGAGGAAGAAAAAGCAAAGAAAGCCTCTAGTGCCTTATACGTATGCAGAAAAATGCTCGGTAAGAGTTGGAGCTTATCTCCTTGACTCACACATTGGGTATATATGGCGGTGATTAGACCAAACGTGCAAAGGATTGCAGGAGTGTATGTAACCGGCGCAAACCACAACTCAAACAGTGGCCGAAAATATCTGCTCCAAGAATGAAGATGTCAGGATAGTTCTCACAGTGTTTTTGGTCGCCGCAACAGCCTGGATTCAAACGGAAGGTCAGACTACGTGATTCCATGAGTTAAATTTGGTAAAACGCCTAGCGTCATGATAGAGCAAAATGGATGGCAGAATGGAATCCAAATACAATTCATACAAAATCTCTACATATGGGTTCAAAATAGTGGAAGGAGTAGGCGGCTGTCTTTTGCCCGCACTTTGATCTCCAAAAGTCTTTCCGACTCCTAAATTACTGTAATATATTTGAAGCTGAAATCTATGCCGCTACAAAAGCAGCTGAATTATACCTGGAATCAACTCTTTTTAATACTCGAACAAACATTTTCATTGATAGTCAAGCGGCTAGTAAAGCAATTATGGCTCCCGCCACTAACGCGGAATGTGTTCAACAATGCAAATTCAAAATAGATGAATTCTGTGGCAATAGACAAGTCTCTATTTATTTGATACCAGGATACAAAGGAATAGAAAGAAATGAGAGAGCTGATGCGCTTGCTAAGGCAGGTATTCGTTTGCCGAGATTGAGCACGTCAGATCTATACCCATCAATCTTCTTTCTGAAAATGCATTCGATATGGGAACACTCAACCTTGTACAAACCTGTCAAAATTAAACAAAAACCAAAACTGCAAACTTTGTTTTATCACTGTCTAGAAAATACAGTAAAATATTGTTGGAGTACTAACGGGACACTGTTTCATCCCACATCACGCAGAGAAAATGGGATTATTTAAAGCGATGCGCGTAACACAAGCAATGAAGCGAATGATAGGGGTACCCTGGAACACCTACTGTGCCACTGCCCTGCTCTCCGCAAGACTCGACAAATGTGCATAGGATAAAAATATTTTTCATGTTCATTTTACTTGTTAAAACTTGCGAAGACGTGCATTATGAATTTTATAAACTCCAGATACATAGTACTGGCAACAGAATAGATAGGGATATAAGTGAGATGACTCTGACATATGAATATGGCATTGCGATACTGGACGTGAACGTTGTAAATGTAAGATGATACATTCTGTCAAATAAATATCGGGAATCGTTTATTTAGAAAGCGCGCGTTCCACATATGTCTAAATTTTTTTGCTAGAATGTTAGTACAACTGTCCTCTATACTGACGCAGAGTTTGAGCGTGATCTGTCAATTATGTTTGAGCGTGACATTTAATTATATCAGTCAACCGCAGGTGTGCTCTGCGATTTTCCCTATGGATAAAAATATCGAACAAAGAATTTATCTAAAATTTTTGTATTTTGAACGGAATTTCGTGTGCCGAATCGTTGAAAATGTTGCAGAAAGCCTATGGCGAGTATGCTTTATCAAAAACATGGGTCTTCGAGTGGTATATAGTAAGTCTTCCTTCTTCGCTATCCACATGAGTCGAAACCCAGAAAACCAAGTCAAAGTCGGTCAAAAGTGAAAATCATGCCACTAGTTGTGCACTCAGAATTCGATCTAAATGGTTCTACGGTAAATAAAGAATATTATTTGGAAGTTATAAAGAAAATTCATGGATCTTGCGCCATGACCAAAAACTCGACAAATATCATGCAACAACAACCGTATTCACCAGATTTTGCCACTCCGCTTTGCGTCGATAGAGGGCATTGAGAAGAATTCGCTGAAGGAGCTGAAGAAGATTTCTTCAGACGCGTTTAAAAGGTGCTTTGATGACTGAACTAATCGTTGGCATATGTGTATTGCTTAGAATGGAACGTATTTGATGGCGAGAAAGTAAATGTTGATGATTAAACAATTATTTTGCGTTTTATTGAACAATTCCCGGTACCTTTTTCACAGAATGTAAAGTAATAAACTAAAAATTATAGAATTTAAGCAAAAACGCAAAGTATTCTGACCTTATGATAAACATTGACAAAAACAAAATAATGAGCAGCATCTTTGTCTTTAGACAACTGCAATATTGAATTCGTCGATCGATTTTCGTACCAGGGTGGTATAGTCACATATAGGGGCGCCGACGAAGACGTTTACACCCGAATTGTTAAGGCCAAAGCCACGTTAGGTATCCTGCGCAATATATGTATGGTGGTCAGGTCAAATCAGACAAAAATTCCAGCTCCTAATATTGAAATCGTGAAGTCACTGTTATGTTATGGTTCGGAAACGTGGAAATATTCAAAATCTATTGATCGTAAGATCGAGGTTTATTGTAAAAAAGTGCTTGCAGTAGTTTCTAAAAATATGGGGACTTGCTCGCACATTAAGCGAAGAGCTCTGCGATCGAGCCGATCAGGTATGGGTAAGCAATGAAATCAAGAAGCGAAAATGGCAATAGATAGGACACACACTTCGCAAAGGGAAGAAATATATTGCAAAACAAGCGCTAAGGGGAACTCGCAAGGATCCCATCGGCCAGGTGTTCATGCTAAAAGCTTACGACGAACTGTCGAAATCGAACTGAATGCCAATGGGTATTCGTGGACCACAACATGCCGAGAGGCAAACAACAGAGTTAGATTTATGGAGATTGTCGAGGCTCTATGCTCGTCAGGGAGAAGAGAATAGCAGTAAGTAAGTATTGCATCAGTCCTAACGTCCTCAACGGCTTGTTATGAGATTTACCGTTACTGTCCACTGTATTCGAAATATAAAAAAAACTACAATTTTTGTTCATAAGAATATGAGTAAACATACATACATAAGTATTTTTTGACACTTCTTTTATTTAAACTTTACTGCTTTATAAGCAATTGCAATTAATTACTACAAAGACCAATGAACTATTTTTCCAGGAATTATAAATTGAATATTGTGAATATTGTCAAGTAATCAAATATTTATTATAAATAAGTAAGTTTTAAGAAATAAAGATCAGTTATCAGTTATCAGTGATAAACTCAACAAACAAAAAACCCAAGTGTTTTTTTTTTAAACAACCAGGTAAAAACCTGTTTTTATTTACCTGTATTACGAAAAATACAAAACAGAATTAGAACTGATTTTCCTGACAAACTCGTACATACCAAAAATATGGTGACTGACTTGTTTAACAAGAACTGACTTATTCTTTATAGTCCAGTCAAAAGAGACGAAAAAAATAGCCAACTTCATAATTTTAGGAGGATGCGAGTTTATGGTTTTATTATGTAAAGCCCATCACTGTGAACTTAAATTTGAGTTTTCGGGGTCGGGGGTTGTGTCCCGCGGCCGCCATCTTGGAAATAAGGGTGCAACTAGTTTTTGCGATTATCTCGTGAATTTCGAAAGTTACGAAAATTTTGTAAAATACTTTTTTGTAGATAATAATATTATCTACAACTTTCATTGAAAACTTTTTTTTGTAAAATTAATAATAAAAAAGTTATAAACAAAATTACGCGAAAAATTAAGGGATCAATTGTTTTAAAGCGTAATAACTTCTTTTTATAGATTTTACGGAAAATATACTTTAGAGCTTTTTTATAGAGCATTCTTTTGTGGACATTTTTGTCTATAAGTTTTTTCCGCTATCTTTATTTAGTCGTATGATTTTGAGCTGCTAAGCGGAGCAACCAACACATTAGCGAAGCGCGTACATGATTACACAGGCCGACAAAATTTAACCAACATTCAGACCCAGAAACCAGACTATATATTTCCGAAGGTTTATGATGCGCTGAATCCAAATCTGGCCTCAGAATTGCTCTATCTGTTCTGGTTTTCGAGATATCCTAATCTAAAAGTGCAAAAAACTCCATTTTTGCCCATATTTGAGGCTATGTACTCTTGCAGATGTTTTCTTTTACCAAAATTAAAGGATGGCATCTTTAAATACAAGCCTTCTTTTTTCAAATGGCGTTTTGTTTGCTCAAATATCATTTTTTTTCGCAGAGATATCGCATTTTGAAATTTTCATGTTTCGAAATTTTCCTACACCTGAAAATCGATTGAGATAACATAGACATGATATAGTCGATTACTAATTTTCTTTGGCTTGAGGGCCAGATATATATGGATTAATAGTATGTAAATTTGGAGTTTGTGGGTAAGCCTGCTTGCGGTTAAGTGGGTTAGCCTGCTCGCGGTATGATAGGGGTGGTTTCTAGGGGTTAGGGCTGTGTGTGACACACTTATGGTGTGAGACAAAATTTTAAGAAAAATAAGACTCAATTCAAGAAAATTAGTAATCGACTATATCATGTCTATGTTATCTCAATCGATTTTCAGGTGTAGGAAAATTTCGAAACATGAAAATTTCAAAATGCGATATCTCTGCGAAAAAAAATGATATTTGAGCAAACAAAACGCCATTTGAAAAAAGAAGGCTTGTATTTAAAGATGCCATCCTTTAATTTTGGTAAAAGAAAACATCTGCAAGAGTACATAGCCTCAAATATGGGCAAAAATGGAGTTTTTTGCACTTTTAGATTAGGATATCTCGAAAACCAGAACAGATAGAGCAATTCTGAGGCCAGATTTGGATTCAGCGCATCATAAACCTTCGGAAATATATAGTCTGGTTTCTGGGTCTGAATGTTGGTTAAATTTTGTCGGCCTGTGTAATCATGTACGCGCTTCGCTAATGTGTTGGTTGCTCCGCTTAGCAGCTCAAAATCATACGACTAAATAAAGATAGCGGAAAAAACTTATAGACAAAAATGTCCACAAAAGAATGCTCTATAAAAAAGCTCTAAAGTATATTTTCCGTAAAATCTATAAAAAAGAAGTTATTACGCTTTAAAACAATTGATCCCTTAATTTTTCGCGTAATTTTGTTTATAACTCTTTTATTATTAATTTTACAAAAAAAAGTTTTCAATGAAAGTTGTAGATAATATTATTATCTACAAAAAAGTATTTTACAAAATTTTCGTAACTTTCGAAATTCACGAGATAATCGCAAAAACTAGTTGCACCCTTATTTCCAAGATGGCGGCCGCGGGACACAACCCCCGACCCCGAAAACTCAAATTTAAGTTCACAGTGATGGGCTTTACATAATAAAACCATAAACTCGCATCCTCCTAAAATTATGAAGTTAAATCCTCTTTTGACTGGACTATTAAGCAGAACTTAGATCTCTTAACAAAAATATGGTGCAAGTCTTAAGAGACTTATATTTCTCCAACATACGTAAAATATTAAAATAAATAAAACTTCACTGCAAAGCTTGCCAGGAAGTGAAAGAATAACTTCACTAGCCAGACCCAGAAATGGGGCGGACACCAGCCCCTAGCAAGCCCGGGGAAATTCTGCATATGGATGTTTTCTCAATGGATAACAAACCAAAATGTTTAAGGCAGGCAAAAAAGTTGTTTATAAAGTCTAATAGGAGACGCTGTAATAACTCAGTAAACTACTTATAAAGGGTGGTTAAATTTCAAGGGCCGATGTTGAATGTGAACCACACCTAAACGTCAACGACACCGTTGGACTTCTTTCTTTGGGATTATTTGAAAGAAAAGGTGTACGTCGATAAGCTAGCAACAATTCAAAAGCTAAAGGATGAGATAATTTAGCACATTAACGGCATGGAACCTCAATTATGCCTCAGCGCTATCGAAAATTTAGACCATCGGATGGAGGTGTGCCGCCGAGGCCATTTGGCCGATGTTTTATCCCATGTGTAATTGAGCTATACCAGTATTATCATAATAAAGAGAAATAATAATAATTTCTTAAAAAAATTGTATTTTATTTAAAATCAACACCGGCCCTTGAAACTTAACCACCCTTTATATACCTTATTAACGGGAAAAAAATTCATAAAGGTAATCAAGATAATTTTTTTTTTACCTATAGGTTACTGATACTGATGGCAGCTTCATTAGTGTAACCGGACATTTTAAACTCTACTGACATAGGTATATAGTTTATATCCCTACATCGGATGGAGAGGTTGACATCTATAGCCAGTAATACTATATCATACACCACCTGAATTTGACCACTTAAGAGAACATCGCAAAGGAAACGCACGAGAGTTTTTACGGGATTTAGAGCATATATTACGATTACTAGACTTATTAAGGATTCACCACCGACATTCCCGACTTCGATTACTTTAAACGACTTCAAATACGGACGGAATCTTTAATAAAAGCAAATGAGCAACAAATTTTCATTCACAGCCAGCTCCAGATTTAAATAAATTAAAGGATTGATACCGTTAACAAAATAACTGGATCACCAAAAAAACATTCCCTTGACACTGCATATTTAATTAAGCTGATATCAGCAAGGGGCAGAGTGTTAATAGATGTTCTGTATTTTGGCACTTTGAGGAGGATATAGTTAATCAATCCCATATTGTTAAATAGTGATGAGGTTAAAAACTTACTACTATCACAATTAGCGATTTGCTAACAATCTCAAAATTAAAAATTTTGCAAAACTACGACAACATTTTTTTATAATTAAATATTATATTAAAACTAGAGTCAACCCTGCGTTTATCCTTGAGCCGCAGATACCGTTCAATTCCTGTACCTGACAAATCATAATAACTTTTGTCACTTCCATACTGCATAATATTAACCAAAAAAGTTTGCGACATATTGCATCATTGAGGGGATTGGTTTAAGCACAATTGTCATAATGGCCTACAGCTCACGCCTTTACTAATGCATTTTTATTGTTGCCATATCAGCCTACATTATCAACAAGCGCATGAAACGCAACGTTAACAATGGAATATTAAACAACGTTCTTAAGGAATCAGTGGACGTCTCTTTCTTGCATACATAAGCAACAGACAAAAAAGTGCAGTTTAAGTAGCGCAGACATAACAACGAAAGCTCGTGTCAGCAATTACAACATAAATAAAAATAAAATGGCGGCTTAGGTGCAGGTGTAGAGGCAGCCCTTCCAGTAGCAAACACGAGCAATCCAGAATCGTGTGAATTACTGATTCAGCCAAGAAGATGGTCACACGGCAGTCTACGATATCGTTTTAATCAAATCAGCATGAATGGCTGCCATTCATAGTAAGGGAAATTAAGTAATTTTCAATAAACCTATTTTCTTTCATTTACTTATACCTGTTACAAAAAATTACTATAAAAAACAAAAAATTAGTAAATTACTATTAGTAGTTGAAAATTGGAGAGACGTCCGAAAGATGTGTTTATATAAAGTATCAGTATTACACATAATTTCACTTTTGTACGATTTTTGCATACAAAAAATTATTCGCGGAATATAACGGAACTATTTATATTTTCTTTGATATATTGCGCATTCAACAAGTGATTTTAATCGCGGATAGAAGCACGTGTTGTTAAAAAATAAAATGGAATCTTCGAACGCGTATAAGAGGCATATTTTGTATTTTTTTTATAAAAGTGGTAAAAAGGCAACAACTGCTGCCGCAGAAATAAGCACTGTTCACGGGGAGGATACCGTGAGTATAAGGACTGCGCAAAAGTGGTTTCCAAAATTTCGAAGTGGTAACTGCGACGTGGAAAATGCCCCGCGCGTTGGTCGTCCTGAAGTCTTTAACTCCGACGCCTTGCTCGAACTCGTGGAAGCTGAGCCAAATTCGACAGTCGATATGATAGCTCAGAGGTTAAATTCATCGCATGGAACAATTCACAGGCACCTGGTTCTGTTGGGAAAGGTTTCAAAGCTGGGAAAATGGGTTCCGCATAGACTTTTCGTCGCCACCCTTCAGCAGAGAGTGAATGTGTGTTCTCAGCTGCTGCAACGGCTTGAAAATGAAAGTTTTTTGAACCGTATTGTTACTTATGATGAAAAATGGGTCCTATACAATAATCCTGTTCGCAAACGTCAATGGTTAGGTAAAGATGAAACACCAGAACCGACCCCTAGAGATAGCGTTCCCCCCAAGAAGATTCTACTGTCTATTTGATGGGATATGGCGAATATTGTTTATTATGAACTTCTGGAACCAAACCAGACGATAACTGCTGATTATTATTCCCATCAGCTATCAAACCTGAATGAGGCATTTAACAAAAATCGATAGTCTTTAGTGAATAGACGCAAAGTTTTGTTTCACCACGACAACGCAAGACCTCATACCGCAAGGCAAACATTAGGCAAGCTGAACGAGCTCGGATGGGAGCTAATGCCGCATCCCCCATACTCTATGGATATTGCACCTTGTGACTATCACCTTTTCCGTGGACTTCAATCCGTTATGAGGAACAAGAACTACTCCGCAAAAGAAGCTATAAAAAGGGATATCGAAGCGTATTTTGGCTCTAAGGACAAACAATTTTTTGAGCACGGAGTTAAAAATTTGCCTAAACGTTGTGAAGACATTGTAAATAATGAAGGAAAATATATTATTGATTAATAAATACTTTAAACATCTTTTTTATTACTTTTAAAACCACCATTAAAAAACGCACGAACTTATGGACTGACCTGATATTTCATAGATTACGAAAAATCAATTGACACTGTTCAGCACGAAAAGCTCTGTGAGATTCTACAAAACATGAATTTCGATACAAAAAATTAAATGTATAAAGAATTTTTATTGTTTACTAGCAAACCCGGCCTGCCTCGCTTTGCACACTAAAATAGAATAGATATGGTTTAGAACAGAAAATATATGGTTTTCATATTATTTATTTCTTTATTCTTTATTCAAGCGCTTTGGCATAAACAATATTTTGTGTTTTTCTATATATATAATGTGGTTGGCTTCCCAACACGTGAACAGCCAACGCATAGTTGACCATGGGTGAATACGGGTTCTTCTAAATTCATCCCGCATATTTCTAAAGTTTGCCCTTGTGATTTATTGATAGTTATTGCAAATGCAAAACGAATGGGCAGTTGCAAACGCTTGAATTCAAATGGCAATTCAGGTGGAATCATTGGAATTCTTGGTATTAGAACGTCTTCATTCTTGAATTTGCCAATTAAAATAGTTGCTTGGATAACATTATTCATCAATCGTTTGACTACTTCATTTCGTTCTTGACGTTCTTCTGATGTCGCGTTATTCCGGGCATTTCTCATGCGCCTATTATTATTTGTCGAACGACCATTATGATTACGTGATTGTCTTGGCATTTGTACTGTATTAAACATGATTGTAATTATGGTATTCTGACTTTTTAAAACATGTTTTTTTTTTTCAATTTTGTGGATTATATTTTTGATGCATATGTGTTTAAAAGCCCAAGTCCATATGGTCAGGATTATTTTATTTTGTTGTGATTTTCTTAAATCATCTCTTTTCCTCTGAAAATTGTTGAGAATTTGCATGATAAGACTATTAATATTTCATCAAAGTTACTCATTTTTCGTGCTCTTCTTTTGCATCCTTTAACAATTTCTTTTGTTTTTTCATTTTTTTTTACCATTTTTTTCACTCATGGTGTATCGTAGCATATGAACCGAAAAAATAAATCCACAAAACATAATTTCATTTGAACATTCGGATTTCACATTAAATTATCAAATTTCGTAAGAAATTATTCACTGTTCGAAAATCCACTCCAAAAAAATTCACAAAAAATGTTTACATTTTGCACTTACGTCTTCTCCTTATGGCGTCCAAATCAGAAAGAAATATTGACACATTGTAACTCACACTGTCAATTTGACAGTTCAGTTCCGCCCCAAGCGTTATAAAAGTAAACGACATTATGGCTGGTTCAAAAGAACGCTGTACCCGTTGCCAGTGTTCCGAATTACAACCAAACTTTACGAAACCCATTTTCAATACTTACTTAACAATGTGTTTAAGTTTGGTTTAATTCGGTGCAAAGACACGGCGGGTCCACGTTTTGGTCCTAGTCATCAATAGGTATGAAAATTACCCCGTATTAAAGCACTTATCAACAGCTTTCATTTGATACCCATATTGTACATACACAACCAAAGGTTACCCGGGTCCACGTTTTGACATATACCTCGAGACCCTAGCCACGTAGCGGCATGAAAAATACTCTGTACTAAAGCATTCACCAACAGCTTCCGTTTGATATCCATATTGTTCAAACACATCCTAGGGTTACCCGGGTCCACGTTTTGACCTATATCTCGAGACCCTAGTCACGGAACGGTATGAAAAATACTCTATACTATAGAAATCATCAACAGCTTCCATTACTGCAGCACTCACTGATCTTAGGGTAGAACCGTGCTTGGTAGGCTTCATTGGCAAAATGCTAAATAGCAGAATCATTGAAGCGGAACTAGGAGAATCGGTGCTCAGGAGATTGGTAAGTAGAGGTACACCGCAAGGTGGAGTCCTCTCACCGTTTTTATGGAACGCAGTTGTAAATAAACTTCTGTTAATACTGGAATCGGTGGGCTGTAAGGTGATAGCTTACGCCGACGATGTTGTTATTGCTGTCTCTGGTAAATTTGTATCTACATTAAGAGACCTAATACAAAATGCTCTAAATATACTTTCTAGGTGGGCAGGAAAGTGTGGTCTAGGAGTCAACCCAGACAAAACACAACTCATATTGTTCACTAGGAAACACAGAATCCCTCAGCTAAGTCCAATTACGCTCAATGGGGAAGTTCTTGTGATTTCGGAAGAAACCAAGTACTTGGGACTAAACATAGATAGGAAACTGACTTGGAAGTCAAACACCTTAGAAAGGGTTAGGAAAGCGAACCTAGCTTTTTATGCCTGTAAGAGAGCTTTAGGGAAGACCTGGGGAATTAAACCTAAGGTTGCTCATTGGCTCTACACTGCTGTCGTCAGACCCATTCTTCTATATGGAAATGTTGTCTGGTGGTGTGCTATGCAGAAAAAAACCTATTCTAATTTATTGAATAAGGTGCAGAGATCAGCGGAACTAGCAATATGTGGCGCCATGAAAACCACGCCATCCATGGCTTTGGACATCATGCTACATCTGCCACCCCTAGATCTCTTCTGCAAATACTCAGCGGCCTGCGCCGCTTTAAGGCTCAAAGCGAGCTCACAATGGAGAACTGTCACACATGGACATTCAACCATTCTAGACTCCTACACGGATATACCCAGTGACTGTGATTATCACCCTCCCATTCTCTGCTTCGAAAGGAATTTCCTAATGAAAATCCCTTCTAGACTGGAATGGCTTGAAGAAGATCCAACACCCAACACACCCGTTAAGATCTACATGGACGGATCCAAAATGGACACCGGTGTAGGATCAGGGTTATTTTGCGAAGAGCTTTCTATTAGTGAATCCTTTAAATTACCGGATCACTGTAGCGTTTTTCAAGCGGAAATAAACGCTATTCATGAAGCCTTAAAATGGTTAAAGATAAACAGAATATCTTCAACGGATATCTGCATTCTATCAGACAGCCAAGCTGCCCTACGAGCCCTGGATGCATTCCAAACAACATCAAGGAGTGTTTTACGTTGTCGCCAATCTCTAAATGAGATGGCCAAACAATATTGTATAATATTATGCTGGGTCCCAGGCCACAGAGATATACCAGGGAACTGTATGGCAGACCAACTTGCAAGGGAAGGTACCTGTATGCCAGACATAAGTAATTTTATGGAGATACCTCTCGCAACTTGTAAGCTTCTCATTAAGGACGCACTAATCAATTCTGCAAATCAGAGATGGATTAGCGCTAACACCTGCGAAATTGCTAGGCAAACATGGCCAAGGCTAAATTTACGTCTGTCCAAGAGTATTATAAAACTGAGTAGACTTCAAATCAGGACCTTAGTAGGGGCCCTCACAGGACATTGTCTCATAGGAAATCATGCAAGAAGATTAGGCGTATACACGCATGATTTCTGTCGTAGCTGCAGAAATGAGGAGGAATTGGAAACAATTCAACACCTTTTTTGCACATGCCCGGCTCTAGCCAGAAGCAGAAACCGATTTTTAAAATCCTACTTCTTAACGAATATATATAATCTATACACTTTAGGTATCAACAACCTTTTACGCTTTGCCAAAAGCTCAGGATGGTTCAATATGGAAAGGGAAATGTAGCCCACCCCCGCGGCTCACAACGGACCCATTCCGTGGTCTAAGTGGCATCGTTGTCTCTATGTGCGATGCGGCTGCCAAACCTACCTACCTACGTGTTGTCTGTATTACTGTATGCTATGGAGATATGGACTATAAAAACCCCTGAGATAGGGATTTATGAGCAACAGTAAATATCGTGTACTTCAACTAATTCTGCATGGAAATATAGAAGAGACACATAGCATAAGCAAAAAGCAACTATTCTGGCTAAGAAATATTAGGCAATGATCCGGAGTTGGCAATATAGGAACTTTTTTGGGGACCGTGGGAAATCGAGATGCATATCTTGAAATTGTGACTAATATATAAGCAAATTGAAAGGAACATATGGTATGTACGAGTATAACGCAATATTTAAATGTAACTTATGCAAGTAAATACTTGACTATAATAGCGCGCACACTGACCGACGTATCGTAGTCCCTTACCGCAGTCCCTAGAGAACACAAAATTCAGCAAAACTTATCTCGTAGAAAATAACTGCGTTCTTTTAGTTATAATACGTTCATATAAGTAGATGATCTACTTTTTCGTGCTTAACTGAAAATCCGCAATTAAAAAGTGCGATTTCCCATTATTACGAATGTAAGGAGAAACATCAAAATAAAAACTAAATGAAATGGACGCCGGCAAAGAAAACTGGTCTGTAAACATAGTTCTAATAAAATTTTTGTTAAATATTATTAATTATGGATTAATTTTATAGAAAAAAGTATAGAGGGTATAGAGGGGCGGTCCAGCTTCTTTTGAAGTGTGGGAGGAGAAGCTGCCGCAACGACGAGGCTGTAAAAGAAATACGCATGTACATATATGTATGTATGCAGACATGGCCGTTGAAATGGCGATAAAAGGCTTTGTGTTTTCGTCAAGGGAAATAAAGGTTAAAATACATAATTTAACAAATAAATATAGGTAAATTTGTGCAATTACTATTAGTATGTAGTTTTCAAAATAGTTTTCTTTTTTTACAGTTATGAGAAGAAAGTTGTTGGGCTCATCTGCGTGGGAGTACTATGATAAAGTGCACCATATCCTTGGCGGATACAAATATTTCAACCTAGAAGCAATTGTAGAAAAAACGAAAAAAGGAAGGCGGAAATTTCCAATATGCATTTTTGGAAAAATTTCGGGCGGTCAACCAAACGATTGCCCGAGAAATCCAAGAACTGAAGGAAGATAGTAGAGAAGCTTTGCAAATTGAGAGGGAACGGAATGCCATTCTCGAAAAACTTTTAGAGGCCTTCAAAGAAAATAGGTAGTGGAATTTCAGATCGCTTCCAAAATGAGTACAAATGTATGAAAACCACACAAAAAAAAAAAAAAAAATTAAAGAGTTTAGAAGAATAGTTTAAAAAAATGTGATAAATGAATTATTTCTATTTTACGTTTACAGAATACGAATTATAAGTTTACAGATACATAAATTGCTAAGTAGGTTTAATTAATTTAATAATGAAAAAATTTATTTTAAAAAGAAAAACGTGAAATAAATGAAGATAAAAACGAAGCGATTGATTCTGGAATGTGTTCTGCGCATAAGTTGTGGTCTTGAGTAGTACGTCGGTTCTGGTTGCTCTCGTTGATTTGCGAATTCGAAATTTGTTTGGCTTTGAATCCATTTATTGTTAATGCTATCATTCATGTACAAAATTGTGCAAACCCCAGCAACATTTTATTATTGACGTTGCATTTTTGATGTCATTATCAATGCCTTTACCAATTCTTCTAAACCTTGCTTTGAAGTGACCAAAAGCATTCTCTACTACTCTTCTAGACTTGAAAAGTTGGTAAATAAAATTTTTTTCGCTGTATGCTTACTTACTTACTTACTTAGGTGTCCATAACAACCCGTTACCGAGTTACGGCCGCCTTCTCCAATTCTGTACACCAACCGAGCATAGAGTTTCCTCCACCTGGTCTTTCCACCAGAGCAATGGTCTTCCTCTGCGTCGGCTCCCTTGGACTTCGCCCTCGAACACCTTATTTGCAGTAACTTCTTCATCCATACGCACGACATGCCCTAGCCAAAGCAGGCGTTGGATGGCGATGCGTTGAACTACGTCAATGTCGGCGTAGAGCTCATACAGCTCGTGGCTCGTTCTTGAACGGTAGTCTTCGCCAACGCGCACAGGACCGAAGAACTTTTCTCTCGAACACCCCAAGAGCGGCTGCATCGCTTTGTGACACTACCCATGCCTCTGCGCCATAAAGCAACACGGGTATGATGACGGCTCGACTACTCAATCGCTTACTTAGCCCATACTAACACCTATTAGCAAGAGTGATTCTCCGTTTGATCTCCAGGCTGATATCGTTGTTGCTGTTAACGGCGGTACCAAGATAAATAAATTCTGGCACAACTTAGAAGGTACAGTTGTCCGCAATGACGTGCGTTCCTACACGCCGTGTGTTCCGCGTTGTAGACAGCATATACTTCGTTTTACCCTCGTTCACCGCCAGACCCACTCGTGATGATTCCTTTTCCATAGCAGAAAACGCAGCGGTGACATCTCACTTACAGCGGCCGATAATGTCAATGTCATCGGCGTACGCAAGGAGCTGAACACATTTGTAGAAAATCGGGTCATTACCATGAACAACTGCTTTTCGGAGCACCACTTCTTTCACGAAGATGAGAGGCTGTATGACAGTGGATCGCCTTGTCTGAAACCTCGAACGGTATTGAATGGCTCGGAGAGGCCTTCTGCAAGGCCGTATGAGCTTCGCTGGTATACCGAACTCAGACATGGTGGCGTACAGGCAATCCCTTATCGGGCTATCGAACGCAGCTTTATAGTCGACAAAGAGATGATGGGTGTCGACTTGCTTTTCATGGGTCTTTTCCAGGATTTGGCGTAACTTCGCTGTATGCTGCCGCAATTAAATTAGCTATTCCTTCTCCTTGCATGTTTTTCATATCATTAGTAATAATTAAAGAAACCAAAAACACCGAAACATTCCACCAAAATAATGTCTATGAAGAAAAACCTCTCAGAGTGGTATTGACAGCTGATGCTGCAAACAGTCACCGACATAAACGCAGTCTCCTGTCAGCTGTTATGGTCAAACTAATGAGATCGCCATGTAAATGAAAAATTACTTCCCTTCCGTATCGTAGTATCGTACATCTTATAGCAGCATTTTTGAAAATTCCCGTAGAACCGTGCCAGCTGATTGCTCTCTCACCACACAGTGTTGCCAAACAGAACATTTCGAAATCATTTACAAAATAAACTTGGAAAAATCTTAATTTTTGTTAATATACTTTAAACACAATGTTGAATAATGTTAATTATAGGTAAATGAACTATTTGCATTTGTTGGTTTTTGGCTTTGGTTTATTAAACAATGAAAAATTGTAACTGATAACGCGGATGTGTGAAAAAGTGTGTAAGCAAAAATATCAATGGCAACATTGTGTAGATGCAACCAAACACATACACACACAAA
This sequence comes from Anastrepha fraterculus, assembly GCA_037575425.1. Classification (NCBI taxonomy): domain Eukaryota; kingdom Metazoa; phylum Arthropoda; class Insecta; order Diptera; family Tephritidae; genus Anastrepha; species Anastrepha fraterculus. Next base: position 143,300 of record JAYXIM010027141.1, read on the forward strand.
CCGATGTATTGTGTAAATATGTAACTAAAAGAACGCAGTTGTTCTCTACGGGATGAGTTTTGCTAAATTTTGTGCTCTCTAGGGGCTGTGGAAAGGGACCACGTACGTCGGTGACTATTTTCAGCATAAATATGTAACTAAAAGAACGCAGTTGTTCTCTACGGGGTGAGTTTTGCTCAAGTTTGTGATCTCTAGGGGCTGCGGTAAGGGACTACGATACGTCGGTCACTGTTGCAGCATTGATTGTCAATTTTGCAGGTAATGTGAACGGATAAATTAATGTGGTGGATTTATAGGCGATTAATGCATATGTGAATGTATTATTACATATTTACACAATACATCGGTTTGTGTTTGGTTGTATCTACACAATGTTGCCATTGATATTTTTGCTTACACACTTTTTCACACATCCGCGTTATCAGTTACAATTTTTCATTGTTTAATAAACCAAAACCAAAAACCAACAAATGCAAATAGTTCATTTACCTATAATTAACATTATTCAACATTGTGTTTAAGTTATATTAACAAAAATTAAGATTTTTCCAAGTTTATTTTGTAAATGATTTCGAAATGTCCTGTTTGGCAACACTGTGTGGTGAGAGAGCAATCAGCTGGCACGGTTCTACGGGAATTTTCAAAAATGCTGCTATAAGATGTACGTTACGCAAGGGAAGTAATTTTTCATTTACATGTGGATCTCATTAGTTTGATCATAACAGCTGACAGGGGACTGCGCTTACGTCGGTGACTGTTAGCAGCATAATGCACAGTTGGACTTGGTTAGTAATAAAATGTACTTATTACTCTTATACGAAAAATGTTTACTTAATAAGAAAGAAATTTAGAAAATCATGTTTTGTTTTGAGATTCGAGTAAGCACGAAAATCTCGTGTAAAAAAATTAGTTAGTGAACCGTGTTATTTCAAAATCGTGTAAAAAAGACCGTGTGAAAACATGGTTGGGAGTATTGCTAATCGCATAAAGCTTACAGCTCCAATCAAAATTGGAGGACATTTTTGATTTCGAATTCTGCATACTTGTATCCCCAGACGGAGGCAGTAGCAAATATGTAATGCTTCTAAGGTAGCAGCATCAACTTTTGTGTAAAACTGCTGCTTTCCCTTAGCTACCATGGTTATCTAACACAACTTAAATCTCGGAAATGCAGAGCTGTTTACTGCGGGTGCACAACGCTATAAGCCATCGGTTACTTGGTTGCTAACACGAAAACTAACGTATAAATGGGCACAATCATCACCCACTTTTTAAGAATGCACTCGTCATGAGTCTTTTTCGTTGTTGGTTTTTTACTTTGTGGGCTTTTTATCCAACCGAATTACAAACGTTAAAAAAGACATCGGAAAAAATAGATTGAAGACAAATGAAGGCAAAGAAAACAAAAATGCTTTCTCCACATATGGGATTTGGTCAGCAACGGCAAGAAATTTTAGTATGTGCCGTAAGTAGCAGTGGGAGTCAGTGGTTGTGTCAGCAGACAGGCGTAAGCACAAGGGTCGCGTTAAGTATGCCGCAGGCCAACGAGTATGCGGCAGAATAGACAGGATAGTAGTAGGGGAAGAATGTGTGACGCGAATAAAATGCGACGCAATACATATCGTACGATACGGTGGGGTATGTGGAAGACGTGCTTTCGCGCTGGAGTGAAGCCTTTCCAAGCACACGAAGATGAAAATTCAGCGTAAGAAATTGACATGTGGACATGACAGAGGCTAAAACGTTTTTCATTTTTTCTCATTTTAGTCCTCTAGTTGAAGCTTTTTTCTCGGCTCATACAGCGGATACTTAATGGAATCACCGTCATATAGATATACCCCCACACATAGGTATGTACATATGGATGCCCACACGTTAATATACATCTATGTACGTATGTTGTATTTTATGTACACTAACAAGTTATGTACACTTTAAAGATATGGGCTAGATTTTTATCGGTACGACTACAAATTTATAACATCCAAGGACCTATATTATGTACGATATATTTTTCAAGAATTTAGAAATTAACTATGAACATCAAAGCATAATTCATTAAATGAGTGAAATTGCACCATACCTGTACTGTATTAGTATAAGAGCGTTCCATCTGCCCCTGAGCTTCTATAACCCTGATTTTGCCAAATTTAAAATTTAGCATTTTGACGTATGCAAACTATTTAGTCTCATGCCCTCATTTCCATTGCTTATTTTGCTTTTGTATTTTCATTGAACAAATTATAATTTCTTAAACTTTGATTATACAATTTTAAGTTCATGTAAATGTGTGCGAGTGCGCAAATAATTTTGAAGTGAGCGGAAGTTCGACCGACCACGCCTTTACTCCAAAGAATAGAGGAACTAATCAGGTCCAGTTAGACCGATATTACTGTACGGGGACTTAGTGTGGTGGACTGCGACAAGAAAATTAACATACTTAATGCCAATGGAAAGAATTCAGAGATTTGCTGCTCTATGCATAACAGGAGCGATGAAAACCGTTCCAACAGCGGCGCTGGAAATGATACTCAGCATACCACCTGTTGACCTTATGGTGGAAAATCTGGCACCGTAATCCTGCCGGACTATTCACTTGTAGAACCTTCGGACATACCCTCTGTGTCTGAAGGAAAGAACCGGTTTTCTTGTAACTTCAAGATATATTTCTGCTTTTTGCTGCATAATAGTCCCACTCAAGGGCTACGATGCCAGTGCTAACTCAGGTTAGTGTCATTCGAAACTTTTCCGTAAACGCAACCAAACAAAAATGAGTGTGAATTACGCGAAGCGTTTTGAGGCCATATTTTTATACATGCATTCGAAAGGGCCGAAATTATCTTACGCCACGGCTGCAAAAGTAATTAAAAAATCAAAAGAGTTTGTTGTGATGCGGGACCCTTCTTTGTAACTACGCCAAGCGCGATCAGTTCTTGCTGAAAAGGGAATAACATCGAACGTCGACTGAAGGATGCGAACATATCCTACCGTCCCACATCTTCAAAACCACTGCTCTCAGAAAACCACATTGAGAAACAACAAAAGAAGCAAATGGCGTCCCGGTATTGGACTCTTTTATACTTCAAGAATAATCGCGGTTCCTTTTTTCTGACACAGACAGTAACTCAATAGGAAAGAGTAGTTCAGGTTGCACATACTACTGGACTCCGTACTTCAATTGGGAGAGAAGGTTTCATGCTACAATTGAAGAGGAGGGATGGCACAGAGGCATGAAGCCTGGCCAGACAGACAGCTCTAAAACTTTGGACGGTCTTAGGTGCTATCAAGCTGCCAGACCAGAGCAACATTTTCCAAGAGGAAGTTTTAGCTGTTGGGAAAACCGGCCTGGGGATCTGGCTTATGCAAAAACAAGCAATAACTCAATAATTAATTTATATGTGGAGAGTCAAGCTGCAATAACAGCAATAAGCTCATATTGTATCAAGCCCAAAAATGTTCCACGGAGGCCATAGAAAGTCTAGCCGCAAACAGAAGGCTGCTCATCTATTGGGTTAGGGTAAGTTAGGTTGATATGGTTGCCCAGTGATTCCAGTATGAAGGAGGTGAGGTTCAAGGGAAAGACCGATGGGATGCAGGGAGAGGGCGGGGAGAGGTGGTGCTGGGATGGTTAGGAGTGTGCGGATTACGAACGATGACTATGTTTGCGTCAACCGCTCTGTGATGCTGATGAAATTCATCAAATTTTTAATGTCAGCGCTAGCTATATCAGCAGGCGTGGCAAAGAAGTAAGAGCGAAGATGCCTGGATCTCAGCCTCGCCAGAGCAGGGCAGCTAAGGAGAAGGTGCTGAGATGATTTCACCTCATCCTCCATACATCCAGCGAAAAAAGGACTTGAGACTTGGAATCACGTCTCACAGCATGCATTCCTCGCAAATTGTGTCCTGTGAGAGAACCCACTAGATTAGAGAGCTGATGTTTTGTCAGCCTCAATTCTCTCCTTTCGCGGTGAAATCACCTCATATGCCCCTTGTCTGGCCAGCTCATCCGCGACACAGTTTCCCGCAATGTCGCTGTGACAAGGAACCCAGATGAAGCTGATGTCAAAGAATTCGGACGCAGTCGAAAGTGAGGTCAAGCATTCCTTGACCAATTCCGAATGCACCGTCATAGACCCGAGGGCCCTTATTGCCGCTTGGATGCCGGAGTAAATATTTACTTTTTTGGCTGTTAGTACGCATTCGAGCAGCCAGTCAGCTGCCTCTTTGATTGCGGCTACCTCTGTCTGGAACACACTGCAGTGGTCCGGTAACCTGAATTTGAGTCTGATGGGGAGCTCTCCGCAAGACTCCTCCGCCAACCTTTCCTTCCAACTTCGATTCATCCGTGAACAAGTTCACCAGGCCCTGTCCCCAAGTGTAGCCCTCCGTCCACTCTTCCCTTGACGGAATATGAGCAGAGAATGGACTAAACGAGGGTATACACTGATCTGTTGACAGAGGGATGAACTCGAAGTTTTTAAGGATGCTTGAGTGACCATAAGCTCCAGCCCCTTAGTCCGATGGCGGTACGTGTAGCGGCGTTTCTGCCTGCGATGTTTACGGGTTCCACATTTAACATTGCGTTGAGCGCCAGAGTAGAAGTCGTTGGAAACGACCCATTGATTCCAATGAGTGCCGACATCTGAACTCCCTCCAACTTCTTCACCAATGTCGTCTTCTCTAGTGAGTTCCACCAGATTATGACTCCATATAACAAGAAAGGCTTTACAATAGTATTATATAGCCAGAAAACAACTCTAGGCGAAAGGCCCCATCCTTTGCCAATTGCGCCCTTGCACCCATACAAGGCGATTGTTGCCTTCCTCACTCTTTCCTAAATATTGGGCTTCCATGTAAGCTTGCTGTTAAGGATAGTACCTAGGTACTTCACCTTGACAGAAAGCATCAGAGGAACGAGTGAGGGAAGTTGAGCTCAGGGTATTTTATTTTTCCTCGTAAATAGGACGAGCTCCGTCTTAGGAGGATTCACCGACAGGCCGCAATCCGTTGCCCATCTAACAACTGCGTTCAGATATCCCTGCATCAAGTTGTAAAGAGTATCCACAAATTTTCCTCTAACAATTAGTGCCCCCCTTCACCAGCTCCTCCAACAGATCATTTAAAACAACAACCCAGAGGAATGGTGAGAGAACCCCACCTTGCGGAGTGCCTCTACTCACCTGCCGGTGGATGAAGATACCGCCCCACTCTGCCGCGACAGTTCTATCGCTAAGCATTTTATGGATAAATCTTAAAAGGTTTACCTACAGACCAGGTAATTGCCTCCGGGAGGACGTTGTTAAAAGCCCCCTCAATGTCGAGGAAGGCGCCTACCGCAAACTCCGTCTGAAAAAGAGACTGCTCAATCTCTTTCACGATTGTATGTAGGGCAGATTCCACCGATCTACCCTTGCAATAAGCATGCTGAGTATGCGACAGTCGACCCCGAGGAATTTCGCTTCTTATGTGCAGGTCAATCAGTCTCTCAAGGGTTTTCAGTAAGAAAAATGAGAGACTGATTGGCCTGAAGTCCTTAGAGGAGACGTACGAGCTCTTGCCTGCGTTGGGTATAAAGACAACCCTCACGGCCCTCCATGATCTTGGTATATAGCCCCTGGCTACGCAGCTCGCATAGATAGGGCTCAACCAACGGCATGATACCTCCACAGATTTCTGCCATTTCATTCGAAGTTCCTTCCTTGACCTGAATGCAATATATAAGACTTCAACCTAGTCAGCCTGTTCGCAATGCCTTTGTACTGGGTTAGGTAGAACATACACTTCTGGCCACTTACTGATGTACTCCATAACAACGAGCACATATTTGTTGCCGGAGTCATTTGTTGGCAACGGACTCGACACATCCATGGTCACTCGTTCAAACGGGGAGACCGCGTTTTATTGTTGAAATTATCCACGACTTCTCTCCTTTGGACCTTTCATACGCTCCGCATATTTTCGTATTTATTCGGCAACTGATTTTGTGCAATTTACCCAGTAGAACCGCTGAGTGATCTTCCCCAGCATTGTAGTGATATCCAGATGACGCCCGCTTGGCCCATTGGGGAATTCCTTTAAAACGGATGTAATTCTGGATTTAGGAATTATGATAAGATTACGAGAATGATTATCATCTTCCCTTTTTCTCATACGCGGCGCCGATCTCCGTCAATATTTGAAGGTCATTCCATTTAATTCCCTAACATCAATTCGGATTTAGACGAAAACATTCGACAATCCAACAAGTGTGCAGAATCACTCACAAAATTAATAAGGACTTCAAGAATAAACAACTATGCGTGGTTGTATATCTCGACGTAGCTAAAGCCTTTGACAAAGTGTGGCACCCTGGATTACTGCGCAAACACAAATCTTGGTTGTCAAATGACTACTTCCTAATTCTCTGTGACACTGTCCTAATGGCATCTCATAGAGACCTGAATATAGCACAATTTTACAAAACTACCTAAACAAAATTCTGGATTGATTCAAAAAATGGAATATAGGAATATAGAAATTAATGGCGATAAAGCATTTCAAATCAATTACACGGTCAAAAAGGTAACCATAGGTCCATATAATAATAAAAGTAATGAAATTAAAAATCGCATTTGGCAACTGTACTGGCTGCTGGGACCTCAGTAAAAGCTCTCGCTACAAAACAAAACCTTAGTCTACAAAACGAGAATTGGCCCAATTTGGAAGTATAGTATAGAAGTTTGGGGCACAGCTTCTAAATCCAATTTGACAATACCCAGCCGAAGATACTTAGGACAATATCAAATGCACCATGGTATATACCAAACGCTGACATTCACCTCGACTTAAGCATCGGCACGTTTGACAAAGCAATACAAACTGTGAGCAGAAGGCACAAAAGCCGACTTTTGACGCACACAAATCCGACGAGGTAGCTTTCTGCTGAAGAAAAATTCATTAAGAAGTGACTTAAACGAAAAACACCAACAGATTATCTAAATTATTATAGTAAATATTTTACAAATGAATTACCTATTCCTAAATCATCCGGAAGGGCAATGGCCTTACAGTATAACTTAACTGTCCAAATAGCTTTAAAACAAATTACTTATTGTTAATATAGACAGGTGTAATATTTTTTGGAAGCAATAAAAAAACAAAAACAAAAAAAACGTATACGAGTACTGCACCTAATATACCTTAGCCGCAGGGCTTTTTATCGCTATATTAGTTATAGATGGCCTCTCTCCTATCGTTACTAATGGTTAAAGGGGTACTAAAGAAATGTGATGGGAAAGCCCTCAGGCTAAACTAAACAAAATTCTGGATTGATTCAAAAAATGGAATATAGGAATATAGAAATTAATGGCGATAAAGCATTTCAAATCAACTACACGGTCAAAAAGGTAACCATAGGTCCATATAATAAAAAAAGTAATGAAATTAAAAATCGCATTTTGCAACTGTACTGGCTGCTGGGACCTCAGTAAAAGCTATCGCTACAAAACAAAACCTTAGTCTACAAAACGAGAATTGGCCCAATTTGGAAGTATAGTATAGAAGTTTGGGGCACAGCTTCTAAATCCAATTTGACAATACCCAGCCGAAGATACTTAGGACAATATCAAATGCACCATGGTATATACCAAACGCTGACATTCACCTCGACTTAAACATCGGCACGATTGACAAAGCAATACAAACTGTGAGCAGAAAAAAGTTTCTTATATCTTGACATATTTGAGTTACATCGAAATGGAAGAACATGTCCCGAATAACCCGGTTGAATTGAAGTGGAAAACATCACATGCTTTCAGACCCAGATTGTGATACTACTGGGACCAACACCAAGGCTAAATTTTACAAAGATAGTCAGGCAGTCATTAAAGCCATTACTTCGTTTAGTATATCGTCCAAGGTCAGTTCAGGGAGACAGTATAATTCTAAGCTACATTGCTATTGGGCTCCAGGGTATAAGGATATTGAAAGGAACTCGATAGTATATGATATAGCGAAAAATTACGTCTCTCTCTCCTTTCCAAGGAAATAGCAAAGTCAATACGAATATTATGCAACGAACTAGACGAAAACATGATTAGAAAAATCAAGACAAGATGGGAGAGCCGGTCCACTTGTAGGAATGCTAAGATCCATTGTTAACATAATGATGATAGTCGTACTTGATTTATATTGGGTATGGGAATAAGTTTCTGCCCTCGTAAAAGATACTAATGCTGCTGATATTAATTTTGTGTTCGCCCTAGTAATATGCTGGTGATTTGAAAGTGCGTATGTGAGGTCTCGATCGCAGTAGTTGACATTCGTTTGAAGCGTAAATATCCTTTTTTATCTGACGTCAAAAATGTCTACGTTCGTCTCGAAAAAACAGCTTAATTATTATCTTTTAAAGAAAATTGCAGCTGAAACGTGTCGCATATTTATCAATATTTACGGTAATCACGCTCCATCAAATACAACTTGTAAAGAGTGGTTTCGACGTTTCCAAAGTAGCAATTTTGACGTGATCTTCGATCTTTATTACGGTCGAGGGGCAACGAAAAAATTCAAAGATACGCAACTACAACAATTATTGGATGAAGACGCATGTCTAACCCTTGATAATATGTCTAAAGAGTTGGATGTTGACGATGGGAATGGTCCAGAAAGTAAGTAACTGGGGGCCATATCAATTGAAGGAGAGGGATATCAAGAGACGTTTGGTGACTTGTGAGATGCTTTTTGAACGGCGGAAAAGAAAAATGAAAAATAGATCTATTATGATAACCCTAAGCGTCGAAAAAGTTGGAGCCTAATCGAGTTCTCAAAGAGAAGCGGCCGGAAGGGGATGGTAGATATGACAAACTGATTTTGCTGAATGACAACACCAGGGCACACGTTGCTGATTCGGTCCATAAATATTTAGAGGGACTGAATTTGGAAATCTTACCTCACCCGCCGTATTCCCCAGACATTACACCTTCGGATTACCATCTGTTTTGATCAATGCAGTCCGCCCTTATTGGAGAGCGGTTCACTTCTTACGAGAGCATCACAACTGGCTCATACTTCACATAATATTATGTATTATTTAATTGTTTAAATTATTCGTAACTTTGGCTAAGAGAGCACGGAAACTTATTTCCATATCCTATCATATAACTATCATGACGAGATTGTAGAACTATGAGGGGGTGCTGACGCAACATATCCCAGTAGCTGCGTATTCTTATAAGATAAGAATCTTGGATAGGGAGGAATGCAGGAAATGTGATATTCACTCTGGTATACTGAAATTGAGTGCAATAAACCGCAGTTGTAACATTTTATACTCGATCTGCTGCGTCGTTGCATTTGAGAAGAGGAGGTAGGCATTTCTTATAGAGAGGTAGGCTCTTCAACCCCAACCCAATGGACTTTGCAAAAATAGTAATAAAAAGTAAAAAGTTTCAAGGAAACAAAATCCGTGGAAAATAAACAGAATTCGGGACGACCAAACTGGTTTCGAATGCAGATGAACGGTGAATAGTGCAACAAATTAAGAAAAATACAAATTTGAGCGCTTCTAAGCTCGCAATAAAAGTCGCCTAACCCCTTAATATTAACTGTAATCCCGAAAGTATACGTATGTATAGTGTTGCGAAAGAATTGTTATAATGAAAGAGTTCCTCGAAAAAAACCTTTCCTCAACGAGATTAACCGACTCAAGAGAATAAAATTCGCAAAGCGTCAAGAGGATAAGGACTTCGAGCACGTTTTATTTGCAGATAAAAGCAAGATTAACATATTTAGGTCAGACGGACAATCATATGTGTAGAGAAGACCTAATGAAGAGTTGTTGGAAAAAAGCTTGCGTCCGACAGTTAAACATGGGAGTGGGTCGGTAATGGTATGGGGTTGTATGTCCGCTGCTGGCATTGGAAATTTTTGCCCCATTAACGGCAAATGGGCTAAAAACAATACCTAACAATTATGAAAGAAAATTTGGTCCAATGCGCTGAAAAGTTGGTAGTTAGGAACAATTTCCAGTACTATCAAGACAACGATCCCAAGCATAAGACACTCCGTCAATGGCTTATGTACAACTACCCTAAAGTACTTCAAACTCCTCCACAATCTCCAGACACCAATGTAATTGGACATCTGAGGGATCATTTTGAAAACTATCTGAAAAAGCATGTTATTGAATCAAGAAAGACATACAAGAAGAGACATAAAGAAGAGTGGGGGAAAATAGATCCTTTAAGATACAAGAATCCTTGTCAAGGAGACTGAATGCTATGAAAAAAATAAAGGCTTGCCGACTAAATATTAATTATATTGTTTGTTTTTTTTTTTTAAATTTAATATATAGTAAGTTCAGTTAACTTTATATAAATGTCCGAGTTCTTTTTTCCATGTATTTATGTTTGTATTTTCTACCGTTTTGAAAAATAAGCTTAAATAACGAAATAAATGTGGCCTATAAACGCAATAGATATGCATTTTAATATTATTTTGCCTTGAATTGAAATAACTGAAATGAATGCAAGAAGGGTTCCCTTTGCTTCTGACAATATTACGAAACAATAATTACCCTTTACCATATCTTTTTTGCTTATATTAATTTATTTTCGAGTTCAGAAACTACAAATTAGTGTTATTCGTCGAACTGAATTTTTCAAACACACTTTAAATTATTTTAATCCGCTGTAATTAGAATCAGTCTCAAAATAAAAAATTTAAAGAATTAAAAGTTAAAAATAGTGAAACTCGACAACCCGTTTCGAAAATTTAAAGACCAAAAGATGACTTTCTACGCCTTAGAGCCCTGAAATTGCTAACAAAATTCTAATTTACCAATATGCTCAAGCAAAAATACCAAGTACTCACACCAGCAAATATCTAAGTGTCTGTCAAGAAAATAGAAAGAAAAATAATGTTTTACTTGTTATTTTGTACAATGGTCACGTTATCGGGTACGCGGAAGTCGAATTTTGCCCGTTCATTTTACATGTATTCACACACTCGTCCAATCAGCGTGTATTTCCAAAAAGTATTAATTTCAATTTTTTCGTAAACAAAATGCTGTCATGACTCCGGTGACGTCAGTCAATCAGCTGATTCTTTCAAATTCGCTGAGATCCGGATACCAGTCTGATCTTGGCAACATCTGCTGAATTCATTTCACGTACAGACGATCCAATGCATCGAAAGAATACAGTGTCCGGCATTCGAAGTGTAACCAACTTCACCTACTCGAAGTCTAACCAACTTGGTGCACGAGCACGAGCTGTCTGTTAATTGGCTAAATGACAGCCCAGAGTGTTGCTTACAAGCATTTTGCCGAGACTAAGCAACAAGAAAAAAAAATAGTAATAGATTTCAAACGTAACAGTGTGACTGCATTATTATATTTGACTGGAAAATCCCAACCAGCGATTGTTCGTGAGTTGGAGCACGTTAAAGTAAATCAAGTTTTTGTTTATCGCACCATTACGACTTACAATGTTATTGGTAGCATCGCGAAACGTCATGGAGGTGGTCATCACAACACTGATAGGTCACGTGAAATGGTTCAAAAAGTGAAGAAGCGACTTGAGAGAAATCCCCGACGAAGTGCTAGTCAAATGTCGAAAGAACTGAAAATATCTGACCGTAGCATCCACCGCATACTGAATAATGATCTCAAAGTCAAGCGTTATAAGATCCAAAATGCGCATGAGAGAGCAAAGGAGTTACTTCGCTTGGCTGAAACCAGTCAATTTCCGAACATTATGTTTTCTGACGAGAAAATTATTCAAATTGAGCAATTCGTAAACTCCCAAAATGATAGGGTTAATTTGACCGACCGTTCACACGAGAATTTGAGTCATCGATTGGCCACCAGGAGGCAGCACCCGCCACAAGTAGTGGCATGAGTCGTTGTAACCACATATGGGCGGTCTCTAATCGTTTCCCTCGAGCCTGGCGTCAAGGTAAATGAGAAATATTACTGGGAAAGTATTCTGGAGTTTGCTTTGAAGCCGTGGTCAGACAAACATTTCGATGGCAGACCATGGACGTTTCAACAACGTCCCGAATTTCATAAGGTCCACACAATGGCCCTCAAATTCCCCAGACGCGAATCCGATGGATTATTCCCATTTTGGAAAGCACAGTCCGAACTAAAAGATTAACCAAGTATCGAAGGGCTGAAAAACGCCATTGCCCGCAAGTGGGCCAAAATATCAACAAGTCTCATTCGAGCAGCTTGCGATTCATTTGTGGACCATCTCAAGGCCATAGTCAAGGCAAAAAGTGGTCATATCGAGCAAAAGTAAATTTATTCTTAATTTTGTATTATTTTCACACAATTTTTACTTTGAACTGAAAAAAGGATATCGGAATTTATTCAGTAATGTCTTCTTGACAAAATCCTGAAGTACTCGAATATACTAAGTTTTAACAAATAAATTTTCTGTTTAGTTTAATGAAGACTTTGCCTCAATTAAAAGATGGAAAGAATTTCATAAATTCAAACAAAGTGTTAGAATGTTGCAGGCATTGTACATGAGTCTGCTTGATTCCAAAAATTAAATTATAAATAGATACTAAAATTTGCGTAGCTATATAAAGTACGGTGCGGACCGAATTTAATACTTCTGTACTTGTTTTATTTATTCTGCTAATTGTTGATTTGTTAACGTTTTGGCAAATTGACTTAACCGACATATTACACATCTTTTATAAATTACCTTAGGGCAAAAAAGCAAAGTTGCAATTACAGGTAAGGTTACAATCAAGAGTAATAGGCCCATCACAATTCGACTGACAGCGAAATATATATTGTGCATAATTTAAATTAATTGAGTCAATTCAAATGCTTATCTTTTCGATAAAAGCCTGAAGGAGTAAAGCAAAGGCTAGGTTTAACCAAGATGTCCTAAAAAATGAATGTGCGTCCCGATCTCTAAGTTATGGACTTCTATATAAGCTAACATTTACCACTTAACATGTTTTATATCCTTAAAAGCTACATAACTGATAGACACTTCTTCATAAAATACGACGATGAGTGATCTGAAAACTGGACGTCGTCAGCTGGAGTACCTCAAGGGAGAGTACTGGGCCCCTTACTATACTTAGTATACACAGCAGATATGCATACTAACGCTAACAACTCTAGGATCAATGATAGCTACATTTGCAGACGACACAGTTTTAATGTCAGCTAACAATGAAGAAGCAGCAACAAAAACACTGCGCTTTCAACACTATGGTTCGAAAAATTAGTCATTGAGGTCAATAAAGAAAAAATACAACATGTAATATACGCGAAGAGAAAATCTGCAAGACATCTAATCCAAATTAAGACATAAAAATACCCCCAAGTGCAAAATATTTAGGCATCACGATTGACTCAAAGCTCACTAGGAAACAACATATACTGAACAAGAGAAACGAGATGAAATACAAATTCCGACAACTCAATTAGTTACTAGGAAAACAATCAACTCTAAGCTTATTTAATAAACAAATGATACATAAATCAATAATTAGACCGACATGGACCTACGGACTAGAAATTTGGGGACTGTTAGTAAATCAAACCTACATATTATACAGAGAAGTCAATCAAAGATGCTAAGAACAATCACAAACGCAAATTGGTACATAAGAAATGACGATATTCACCGCGACCTCGGCATAGACACTGCCACTGAAACAGTAAAAAGAAGCAGCAGTAAGCATATCTTGCGACTATTAGAGCGCAAAAACTACGAAATGAGACTGATACCGGAAATAGAACTTCAACCAAAAAGACTAAAGTGCAAAACCTCAGACCATAGTCCTTACTCGTACTGGAATATAAATAAAATTATAGAAAACTATGTTATAAAATAACTAAAATACTAAAATACAGAAATATGTATTGGCTTATGGGAAAGGAATCAGCACTATTCACCATTAATAAAATGATTGTATACAAACAAATTCTGAAGCCTGTATGGTCCTACGGCGCCCAGTTATGGGGCTGCTCCAGCCAAAGTAACATTCAATCTATACAAAGGCTCCAAAACAAAATTATTAAATGTGCAGTCGGTGCTCCGTGGTATATCCGTAGCTCCGATCTTGAACGCGACCTAAATATTGACTCGGTGGCAGACACGATAAAAAAGATAGCTAAATCCCATGATGAAAGGTTAAAAAACCACGTCAATACGGAGGCCACTATTCTCGCTAATCCAGCTAATTGGAGAAGAAGACTGAAACGCAGAAAGCCCAAAGACTTAATGTACTAACCACACCTTAGTGTTAACTGTTGTATATACCTTATTTTCTAAACTCTTAACAAATTGCTCGTTAGTTAATAAAATTTTTCTTTGTTACTAGTCGCAATGTAAAATAATAAATAAAAAAAATAAAAAAAAAATGTTAATAAAATTATAACTAAATACCACCAAAGACGAGAATGTTCCCTTCCAAAGGGAAGGGACATTTTAATTCCAAACTCCAACACCAATTACTTATTGTTAATATTAACAGATTGTAATTTATAATGGAAATCATAAAAAAAAAGTTGTGGTTGCACACATCGTCGCTTCAATAAGCATTAATTTTTCACAACGAACAAAACCTTTTATACACAAAAAAATTATAAATGAAATAATATTTGCTTTCACGACAAGAATATACAATATGTTGCTGTTTAGTTTATATGCGGCAATACTTTCATATTAGCCCCACGGTACGTTTTACTTGTCACGTCAGTCAAATGCGTTGCCGCAATGGACGCGACAGACCCATTGTGACAGCCCTATTAAGTAAACACTTTTTCACCGATTTGACATTATACTATATTCCTTCTGAGAGCACTGCCAAATTCCATCACACCTTGTTAAATACATTTTGAATATAATGGCGTTTTTAGAGCCATTGCTTCTATCCAATTATTGGAGAGTTGCTTAAATCGAAAATTCAAATAAGCGAGAACGTACCGTAACTAGAAGCGTCGCAGTTTGGGTCCTGCACAAAATATGTATTTATATAGTAAAGGGTGGTTAAGTTTGAAGGGTCGGTGTTGATTTTGAATAAAATACATTTTTTTAGGATAATATTGTAATTTCTCTTTATCGTGATAATACTGGTATGGCTCAATTACGTATGGAACAAAATATCGGCCAAATGGCCGCCGCGGCCTAGGCGGCACACCTCCATCCGATGGCCCAAATTTTCGATGACTCTAAGGCATAATTGAGGTTCCATGCCGTTAATGTGCTGAATTATCTCATTCTTTAGCTCTTGAATTGTTGCTAGCTTATCGACGTATACCTTTTTTTAAATAACCCCAAAGAAAGCAGTCCAACGGTGTCGTTGACGTTTAGGTTTGGTTCACATTCAACATCGGGCCTTAACATTTAACCACCCTCTATTTTTGTCAAATAACTCATTATCATTAAATTAATAAATGACAAGTGTTTGCTTGTATTTCATCATCTCTCATTGATCTACCATACCTGTATATAAATACTATATACTTATGTACATATAATATATGTCTGTACAGAGTGAATATGTGCAATAATGGTCATAGCCTTCACCTTGCATGCAAATTCACCCACTTTCTCATTCATCTATAAAGTAGGTTTATGTGTGTCTGTATATCTACAACATTTGTGCACATGTGAAACCGGTCATACAAATGTCCAAGCTTATATACCAATTGTTTAATACTAAACATAAACATATTCATATATTTATATCTATGCACATATATTAACAGCTGATGCTTACTTTTACTATAATGAGCTGCAGGTTAATGACATTGAATAATAAGAACAGCGAAAGTGTAATGCACTCGGTAATTAGGTGAAATTCATCATAAACGCTGTATAATTTTCCATGTATGCATGCATACGAGTAAGTATGCATGAAGGTAATGCATATTTGCACAATACTATACTACAAGTACTCAGCATACATATCTATTACCTATTAGGGAGAATACTAATAAGAGTAATAATTCAATAAGTTAAAGAGAGTTATCTTTAATTAATTAAATTAAAATACCAGCAAAAAGCTGGGCCGTAAAGATATTTTGTATATTGTATTGTATTTTGTGTATTGTATATGGTAATTTATTCTTTTTGGGGAACACTACATTTTTTGTTTTGCTTTCCACTGTATGTAAAAATCCAAATATATGGATATTCAATAAAGTAATATACATACATAGAGGAGCGTCAGTTACAGAGAGGCGTGAGAAATGTCAATAATTAATTATAATACAAACAGAACGAAATGGCTGAGCGAAGCCGTCGGAACATTTTACCCTGTTAAGCATCGAAACAAACCGAAATTCGCATCAATAGCGGAAGGATGAATTTTTGTTCTTTTTTGCAAGTTATTTGTGGAAGCTTGGAGTAAGTAATAAAAACTAAGTGAAGTGTTTTGTAAAAATTAATTTTTAAAGATGTACTTCGGAAAAAATGTTTAGCAAATGTATAAAAATTATTGACTAAGCATTTCTTATAAAAGTTTAATATGTTTTAGTCTTTTTTTTTAATATGTTTTTTCTTAATGTGTTGCTTTAATTTTTTGTGTACGGATACTTTTTCTGGCAAGTGTACGAGATGTGTTCAAAAAGTATCGCGTATTTTGAATTTTCGCAGGTTACGTATATTCGAATTTCGATTTTTTTGTGGCGAAATGTTGGTACTCGTGTCTCTCACTCATACCGACGAGTTCAGCCATTTAAAATGTTCAGTTAATTGTTGACAGCTGCTTTGCGTGCACGTGTATCGTCTCGTCTTCGATTTTTACCTATTCAAAAAAATGGATCAAAGAACCTCTATCAAATTTTATGTAAAAAATGAAATGAAATGCGCGGATGCATTCTGAATGTTGACTGTGTCATACGGAGAAGCTACTTTGGACCAAAGCAAAGTTTATCGGTGGTACAAAATGTTCTTAGAAGGTCGAGAAGATGTGAATGACGAAAAGCGTGCCGGACGGAAAAATTGATGAAGTGAAGAAAATGGTATTGGCCAATCGTCGAATCACCGTTAGAGAAGTTGCTGAGGACCTAGACATATCGATTGGCTCGTGCCATGATTTGGGCATGAGACGGGTCGCTACAAAATTCGTACCAAAACTGCTCAATTTCGACTAAAAACAGCATCGCATGAACATTGCTAATGAGATGTTGGACTCTCGCTCCGATGACCCAAATTTGCTCCAGAGGGTCGTAACTGGTGACGAATCGTGGGTTTATGGTTATGACGTGTAAACCAAAGCTCAATCACCTCAATGGAAGCTGTCGCACGAACCAAGACCGAAAATAGCGCGCCTAGTTCGGCCGGATGTAAAAGTTTTGCTTACCGTTTTCTTCAATTGCTAGGGCGTTGTGCATCATGAGTTCTTGCCACAGGGTAAAACGGTCAATAAGGAATATTACCTGCAAGTTATGCGCAATTTGAGGGAAGCAATCCCCCAGAGGATGGTCCCATGTGTAGAAGTCTACGCAAGTGGGGAAAGTTACTGACCGCCATCCATTTGGAGTCGCCAGGCCGATTCTTCTGCATATGGTTCAATCAGCTCACAACGTCCGGGGTTAGCCCACGTATCCTCTGGGTAGCTTCCGAACACCCGTTCGGGAGTGAGCTGACGTTAGAAGGCGAAGCATTCCAGGATAGCTGGTTGTGCGTTGCGCTTGGGACCCGCCACCTAAAAATCCTCCCCATTGAAACCATACACAAAGCCTCGGATGAGAACTTCCAACACTGATGACGACCCCCGCAAACGAAATAAGGAATATGATTTGAGGGCATGCACCTGGAATGTCCTGTCCCTTAATGGGGAAGGTGCCTCTGCCCGGCTGGTTGATGTCCTCGTGAGAGTAAAGGCTGACATCACTGCCATCCAAGAGATGCGATGGACGGGGCAAGGCAAGAAAAACATAGGACCTTGCGACGTCTGATACACCTGTCATGTAAAGGAGCGCAAATTTGGTGTCGGGTTTGTTGCTGGAGAGCGACTTCGTTGCCAAGTACTGTCGTTCACTCCGGTGGACAAGTGTCTCGCAATAATCTGCATCAAAGCCCGTTTTTTTAACACCTCGCTAATTTGCGCCCACGCCCCGACGGCAGAGAAGGACGTTGCGACCAAAGATTCCTTCTATGAGCGCTTGGAACGTTCCTATGAGCGCTGCCCCCGCCACTACATAAAAATCGTGCTTGGCGACTTCAACGCCAGGGAGGGTACGGAGGGAATTTTTGGTCCCACAGTCGGAAAATTCAGCCTGCACAACGAAACATCCGGTAACGGGATGAAATATGGTAGTTTGCAGCACCAAATTCCAGCATAAAAAGATACACCAAGCTATCTGGCTGTCTCCTGATCGAAAAACGCGAAACCAGATCGATCATGTTGTGATAGATAGAATGCTGCCGCAGAAGGAAAGGATGCCGCCTATAAAGCCACGCTGCGATCTGGTGTAACGCGAGCCATGCAAAATATGGTCGAATGAAAGCATGCCTGCCGATTGAAATTTAAGTGCGCTCTGCCCAATCCATAAGAAGGGCTATCCTGCAATCTGTGCCAATTATCGCGGGATTAGTCTTCTAAATATCGCTTATAAGGTTCTAGCGAGCGTATTGTGTGAAAGGCGGAAGCCCACCGTCAACCAACTTATTGGACCTTATCAGTGTATCTTTAGACCTGGAAAGTCTACCATCGACCAAATATTTACAATACGCCAAATCTCGAAAAAGACCCACAAAATGAGAATCGACACGGAGAAACGGATTTTCTTGTATGTGGCGATATTTGAATTTGATATCCCCACAAAACTAGTACGGCTTTGCAAGATGACGTTGCTCAACACCAGGAGCACCGTCAGAATTGGGAGGGACCTCTCCGAGCCGTTTGATACCAAACGATGTTTCAGACAGGGTGACTCGCTGTCGTGTGCCTTCTTTAACCTGATGTTGGAGAGCATCGTATGAGCCGCAGAACTTAATCGCTCAGGCACAATTTTTTATAAGAGCGTACAATTGTTGGTGTATGCCGATGATTTTGACATCATCCTGACTAGTAAAGTCCTCTCTCGACGAACAAAACTAACACTCTGCAAGGCTCTCATCATGCCCGTCCTACCGTATGCCGCAGAAACGTGGACGATGACAACATCCGATGAGGCGATACTTGGAGTGTGTGAGAGAAAGATTCTGCGTAAGATTTTTGGACCTATGCACGTTGGCAACGGCGAATATTGCAGGCGAGGGAACAATGAGCTGTATGAGCTTTACGCCGACATAGAGATAGCTCAGCGAATAAAGATCCAGCGGCTACGTTGGCTGGGTTATGTTGTCCGAATGGATACAAACGCTCCGGCTCTGAAAGTATTCGATGCGGTACCAGCTGGTGGTAGTAGAGGAAGAGGTAGGCCTCCTCTGCGTTAGAAAGATCAGGCGGAGAAGGAGTTGGCTTCACTTGGTGTGTCCAACGAGAAAAAAAACGACTGGCGCGCTTTGTTAAACTCGGGAAAAATCGCATAAGTGGTTATCGCTCCAATTAAGAAGAGAAGAAGAATCCGTCAGAAACGCCCGGATTTGTGGAAGAACAAAAATTGGCTCTTGGCATCACGGCAACGCCACATTGTTGCTTGTGCGCGACTTTTTGGCGAAAAGCAACACACTAATGATACCACAGCCACCTTATTCCCCAGATCTGGCCCCTGTGAATTTTTCTTGTTCGCAAAACTGCAGAGACGCACGAAAGGATGACGCTACGCTACGATTGACGAGATAAATACGGCATCGAAGGAGGAGCTGAACAAGATACTAAAAAATGATTTTTTGAAGTGCTTCGAAGATTGGAAAAAACAAGTATATTATGCACTCATGGGGATTACTTTGAAGGGGACAAAATAGATATTAATGAATAACTAAATAGTGTTTGAAAAAACACAAAACCTGCGATGCTTTTTGAACACACCTCGTATGTACATATGTGGGTATATTTAGATTTGGACAAGGGCAACTCCTTTGCTTTTATTTGTTTATTTGAAGTGAAGGTATGAAATATGAAAATAAGAGGAAAGTCGGCGAATTGTAGAGAAGCAGCAATAGGCCTTTTATATTCGCCAAATCTCTGCTCGACTAACTTGGCGAAACATTTGCATTTGAAAGCAACAACAAAGTTATCGAGTAAGATTCGCTGCTGGCAACTCTAGATCATCGTTGATGTCATTCAACAATTTTTGTGCGATGCCCACACGACGTTGTTTTTGGTCAAAATTCAGCAATTTTTAAACGAGCTCCGCTGCCACACGCTTCATGGATTTTGATGGAATGCAAAAAATTTTCGTCAACACAAGCTATATTACTAAACCCGCGAACATATCTTCGAAGCAAGTGTACCAACATGAAAAATAATAATAATCGAAAGTCGAATTTACGGAACCCGCGAAATTTGAAACCTTCGCCTTTTTTTAACACACCTCGTATACCATTTAAAAAATCGACGACATGATTCTCGCTGCTCGATGAAAGAAAGTGCACGAAGTAACAGAGATCATAGGTGTGTCGACCGGAACGGCAATTACATGATAAGCTGGCGATGGGTGCCCCGATTAGTAACAAGCAACAACAAGCGGATGCGGCTGTTAACTTCAAAGCAGTATTTGGAGCGATTTAAGCGAGATCTGAAGGAATTTTTGGGTCGAGATGTCAGCGTTTATGAAACCTGGATTCATCATTACACACAAGAAACTAAGGAACAATCAAAACAGTAGATTTTTCTCTGAATCTGCTCCAAAGAAGGCGAAGACAGTCCCACCGGCCGGAAAGGTCATAGCGACGATTTTTTGGGATGTGAAGAGTTTCATCCTCATGGATTTTTTAGAAAAAGAAAGAACGATCCCTGTACAATGCTACAGTGAGTTATTGGACCGCTTTCACAAAAAATTTAAGAAGACACACCCGCATTTCGCGGAAAAGAAGGTGCTGTTTCACCACGATAACGCAGCAGTATTTTCATCCGGAGTTGTAGCCGCCAAACTGCATGAATTGTATTCGGAATTGCTGCCAAAACCTCCATATTTACTCAATCTGGCTCCCTGCAACTTTTTCTTGTCCCCTAACATGAACAAATGGCTCGCGGGGGAAAAATACAGTTGAAACGAGAAAGTCATCGCCGAGACAGAGGCGTATTTTGGAGAATTCGACAAATCCTATTTTTTGGAGGGGTTAAAAAATGACCGTAGCATTGGGAGAAGTTTATCTTACTAAAAGGGGACTATGTTGAAAAAAAAGACAATTTAAAAAACTTGTGTCTTCATTTCTAACATGGGTACTTATTAAACCCCCCTCGTATTATTATGTACTCATTGCATTCAAAGACAATAGGTTTATATACAGTCAGCAATATGAATAACTAAATGAAAAATTAAAAACATGAAGGAAACATATAGTATATACCTACATATGTATGTATATTGTGCTTATATTATACAATACGTTCTTTCCAGCCGAGAGTAAACGCGAAAAAAGAAAATCAGTAATGGATTTGGAAAATCACAACCAGCGATTGTTCCTGAGCTCGAACACGTTGAAGTAAATAAAGTTTTTGTTTATCGCATCATTACGCCTTACAATGATATTGGTAGCATCGCGAAACGTCATGGAAGTGGTCATCACAACACTGATACGTGACGCGAAATGGTTCAAAAAGTGAAGAAGCGACTTGAGCGAACTCCCCGGGGAAAGAACTGAAAATATCTGACCGTAGCATCCACCGCATACTGAATAATGATCTCAAAGTCAAGCGTTATAAGATTCAAAATGCGCATGAGAGAGCAAAGGAGTTACTTCGCTTGGCTGAAACCGGTAAATTTCCGAACATTATGTTTTCTGACGAGAAAATTATTCAAATTGAGCAATTCGTAAACTCCCAAAATGATAGGGTTCATTTGACCGACCGTTCATACGAGAATTTGAGTCATCGATTGGCCACCAGGAGGCAGCACCCGCCACAGGTAGTGGTATGCTTCGCTGTAACCGCAGGTGGGCGGTCTCTAATCGTTTCCCTCGAGCCTGGCGTCAAGCTAAATGAGAAATATTACTGGGAAAGTATTCTGGAGTTTGCTTTAAAGCCGTGGTCAGACAAACATTTCGGTGGCAGACCATGGACGTTTCAACAACGTCCCGAATTTCATAAGGTCCACACAATGGCTCTGAAATTCACCAGAAGGGAATCCGATGGGTTGTTCTCTTTAGGTCATTTTGTAGAGGAAGGTCCGAACCAACAGATAAAAGATTCAGCTGCCTCGAGGCGCTGAAAAAAGCCATTGACTGCGAGTGGGTCAAAATACCTCCAAGCCACATTCGGGCAGCTTGCGATTCGTTTGTGGACCTTTTCAAGGCCATTGTCAAGGTAAAAAGTGGACATATCGAGCAAAAGTAAATTGATTCTTAATTTTGTATTACTTTCACACATTTTTTCCTTTGAATTGAATAAATTATAAAACTAAATGTATGTCCTTTTTAATTGGTTACACTTCGGGTGCTGAACCCTGTATGTCTAAATTATCTTTGCTGGTGTGTTGACAATAGAGTGTTAGTGTATAGTGTCGCCGAATTTGAACGTCATCAGTCAATGAGCTTATTTTTGGCATTTAATTATATCAGTCAACCGCAGATGTGCTCTGCGTTTTTCACTAGATATGGGTAAAAATATCGAAAAAGGAATTTGTCTTAAATTTTGTGTTTTGAACTGGATTTCGTGTGCCGAATCGTTGAAAATGTCGCAAATGGTGAACCTTGCAGATGGTGAGTGTTGTTGCTGCCTATCTCGAGTTTGATTTATCAAAAACACGGGTCAACGAGTGGTATACGGCTTTTGCAGAGGGCCGAGAAGTCGTGGAAGATTTGTTTCGATCTGGTCGCCCACCAACGTCTTCAACGGATGAAAACGTGAACAAAGTCAAGAAAATGGTGCTGGAAAACCATCATTTAAGTTTGAGGGAGGTAGCTCGTCAGCTTAGCGTGTCTTACGAATCAATTCACAAAATTTTACAGCATCAATTGGGCATGAGACGCGTGGCTGCTCGACTTGTTCCAAAAGAGCAGCTCGACTTGTTTCAAAAAATTCATCGAAATAAGGTGGCTGAAGACATGCTTAATCAAGTGAATTTGGACCCAACGTTTATCCAACGAATCATAACGGGTGATGAGACGTGGGTATATAAGTTTGACATGTAAACCAGTCAACTGGCGGCAGAATGGCGCTATCCACATGAGCCCCAACCCAAAAAACCACGTCAAAGAAGGTCAAAAGTGAAAGTCATGCTTATCGTTTTCTTTGATTACCATGGTGTTGTGCACTCGGAATCTTGGAATTCGATCCAAATGGTTCTACAGTAAAGAATATTATTTGGAAGTTATGCGACGTTTGAGACAGAATGTGCGTGGGAAACGGCCCAATTTGTGGAAAGAAAACTCATAGATCTTGCACCATGATAACACACCGTGTCACAAGGCTCTGTATGTGTGGATGAGTATTCTCGTCAATGTATATATAATTGTCGAAGAAATGTCGCGAACCGCCAAAAACTCATACAAAAATCTTGATGTTGGCCCACATATAGAGTGACCTGCTGCTTTATGTTGTCTCTGATCGGAGACGCTTCTTCAAGGCAGAAATACACTTGGTAGTTTGTCCTTGCCGCTATTAGAAAACAGCTTTTTCTATTACTTTCGTGTTTCATGCCCACAATGAGTTTCAAACCCGGCCAGCTACTCCGGCCGGTATATATACGCATATATGTATACGGCGACCAATGTAAGCAAATGGATGGTGCGTGACTACCATTCGGAACTCTGAGAACGTAGATTCGAATCTCCGGGAAACACCAAAATGAAGAAAAAGTTGTTTCTAATAGCGGTCGCCCTGCGGCAGGCAATGACACACCTTCGTGTGCATTTGTGCCATGAAAAATATTCTCATGAAAAAAATATCTGCCGTTCGAAGTCGATTAAAAATGCCCCTCCATTTTGTGAAACAACATCAAAACGCACCCCACAAATAGAAGGAGGAGCTCGGCCAAACACCCAGTTTCAAGCCGACTCCGAACGGCATATATTTTTATGAGGAGCTTTTTCATGGCAGAAATACACTCGGAGGTTTGCCATTGCCTGCCGAGGGGCGACCGCTATTAGAAAAATGTTTTTATTAATTTTGGTTTCACTGAGATTCGAATCAACGTTCTCTCTGTGAATTCCGAATGGTAATCACGCACCAACCCATTCGGCTACGGCGGCCGTATATATATATATGTTGTATGCATATTTAAGCAACATTCTCCAAAACAAGTTTAACTCTAACTTAAAGGTTTTTTAATATATTTAAATACTTCTCTTAAATTAAATCCCAATTATTGAATTAAGCTTCTATTACTGTTATCATAAACATCCCTTGCAAACCATACTTCTAGAGTAATGTGATTGGATTTACAACGTTTTAAGTACTTTAATACGTATGTGGCTGACGAAAAATGGTGAAAACCTAAACGAAGGTGCAATGAAAAGTTTATGCAAATGCATCAAATCCGGTTTCAAAACTTCAAAAACTTTGTATGAATACTGTTAACATAAGCCGTGTTCATATACTCGTATTCCACTTGCACTTATAACTCACTTGCACTTGAACTCACGAACGACTCAAAGGATTTGCTTCATTTTTATTTAACTTTTATTTTTTCTACGTTTATAAAAAATTTGAAAAATGGTATTACCACTTGTCTAAAACGTAAAAAAAACTGTATCTCAATGTGTTCAAATATCCGATGAAGATGTAAGAGAAAATATGACTTTATCGTTTAAAGATTTATCAGCGAGTAAACTTTTATTCAAAAGTACAGAGGTGATTCTATCGATGTACAGTTTTTTCAGGCGCTTCAAGACTGAAAGGGGCAATACAAATACTTGGAAAGGTTTATCTAAAACCAACAAGATAAACTAGAACTTGATAACCTGGTACACAGATGGATCTCTCACCGAGGAATGGGCAAGGGCAGGAGTTGGCGGGTTAGGGAAAAGAAACTCACAAACACTAGGCAAGAATAAAAGTATCCCTACTGATATTCGGGCAGTAAGCATGGCTTTCAATTCTTTTCTGGTTCCATCAAAGCTGGTGCTGGAATAAGCTGACTACCTTAAGACAGGGAAACCAGGTATGCATCTACATGACCAGTTATGTCACATAAGAATTACTAGGAACAAAATGGCAGATAAATTAGCCAGGAAAGCGGCGGTCTCCCATTAGTGGCCTAGGGAAGGGTAACTTCTCTCTTATTCAGGAAGTACAGAAAGGACAGAAAAGATCATATTGCAACAATCTAACGGGCTTATCTCAATCAAATGCATTCACAAGTAGATTTAACCTGAACCGATTTAAATATTGAATGGAATTAAACGGAATAAGTTTAGAATCATTACAGGAATTCTAACAGGGCATTGTAGAAAGAATTATCATCTTACTAACCTGGAAACATACTCGAATGAAGCTTGCAGATAATATATTTACGTATAGACTATGAAACACGGCAAAAAGCAACAAGTTTGAATGAGCCCCATATAAAATATTTTTGGACAGTGTTACAACGTACCTAAAAAACTAAGTTAAATAAATCATCCCCTTTCCTCATTGACGAAATATCGACAAATCAATAAGCAATAATTTAATTTGTTGTTTATGGTTAAGCCGGCCTTGAGCTCACAAAATAAGAAACAAACCGTAAATGTTTGGATACCATTAAAAAATTTTAAATCATTTCTTATCGTCGATAAAAACTAATAAGAGCATTATAATTACGACCGCAGCTATTTAGTTTTGTTACTCGTAATGATTGCGATGTGATGCAAATATAAATTTAAATTAATTATTTAAATTTGATCATAGCAATCCAATATGATACAATTACCGATACCTATAGCAACAATTACTTCAAAAAGTTATTTAAGATAGCTTAAAGAAAACGGTTATCAATCTGCTTTAAGTGTATGAATTTATAAAATTGTATCTGCAAATTGTTTTTCATTCTCATTTACTTTTTCTTCCAATCTCGATTATTTCTGTGATTTTATCGACATTTTCTTCAACATCAAAATTGCCTGAATGGAATCGACGAAACCAAAATTGCGCGTAATTAGCGGTTACTGTATCGGCATCATAAACACCATTTACAATTCCGCCGGCTTGGCTTGCATTTTTGCCTTTATCAAAGAAAAACTGTAAAATGTACCGAAGTTTCTCTTTTTGACTTCCATTGTTTTTTTTTCATTATATATTACAATTTGTTAATATTAACAATAAGTAATTGGTGCTGGAGTTTGGAATTAAAGTGCCTCTTCCCTTTGGAAGAGAAAATGTTTGTCTTTAGTGGTATTTAGTTATAATTTTATTAACATAACATAGTTTTCTATAATTTTATTATATTCCAGTAAGAGCAGGGTCTGTGGTCTGAGGTTTTGCACTTAAGTCTTCTTGGTTGAAGTTCTATTTCCGGTATCAGTCTCATTTCATAGTTTTTGTTCTAATAGTCGCAAGGTATGCTTAATGCTGCTTCTTTTTACTGTTTCAGTGGCAGTGTCTATGCCGAGGTCGCGGTGAATGTCGTCATTTCTTGTGTACCAATTTGCGTTGAGATTGTCCTTAGTTTCTTAGATTGACTTCTCTGTATAATTTGAAGGTTTGATTTACTGGCAGTCCCCTAATTTCTAGTCCGTAAGCCCATGCCGCTCTAATTATTGATTTATATATTATTTGTTTATTAAATAAGCTTAGGGTTGATTGTTTTCGTAGTAGCCAATAGAGTTGTCGGAATTTGTATGTCATCTCGTTCTCTTGTTCAGTATGTGTTGTTTCCTAGTGGGTTTGAGTCAGTCGTGAAGCCTAAATATTTTTATGTCTTCTCCCTTAATTTCGATAAGATGTCTTGCAGATTTTGTCTTCGCGTATATTACATGTTGTGTTTTTTCTTTATTGACCTCAATGACTAATTTTGCGCAGTGTTTTTGTTGCTGCTTCTTCATTACTAGCTGACTTTAAAACTGTGTCGTCTGCAAATGTATGTAGCTATCATGGATCCTCTAGTAGTTGGCGTTAGTATATCTGCTGTGTATGCTAAGTATAATATGGGACACAATACGCTTCCTTGAGGTACTCCAGCTGTCGCCGTCATGATTTCGCCGTATTTTATGAAGAAGTGTCCATTAGTTATGTAGGTTTTGAGGATATAAAATATGTTAAGTGGTAAATGTTTTTTTTTTAGCTTATATAGAAGTCCTTTGTGCCATATTCTGTCAAATGCACGGCAATGCAATATTTCTTCTTTTCGAAGTCGTCTGTAATTTTGTTTACTACTCTGTGAATCTGCCGCATTGAATTGTGTTTTCGGAAACCGAACTGGTCGTTTTGTTTTAGAATCGGGTGAATTCTGTCAAGTAGTATTTTCTCGAACAATTTTAAGAGGGTGGGCAGCAAGCTATTTGATCTGTACGAGCTGGCAACAGAGACGTTCTTTTTTGGCTTGGGAATCGCTATAGCTTGAGCAACTTCCCATACTTTTGGAAAGTATTGTAGCTTCAATATTCCGTTAAAGAGGTCTCGAATGTAGTTTATTAAAGTATCGGGTAGTTCTTTTAGTATTTTCTCATTTGTTTGGTCATATGCCGGTGTCTGTTTGGCTTTAAATTTCTTTATATAATATTTTATTTCTTCTTTTCTCGTGTTTTGCATTGCGTGATCTGCATTTTCAATTGAGTTTGGCAGCCCAATGTTTTTCTTATCCATGATATTTGTAAATATTGTTTTAAATTGGTCAGCTAGTGTTTCAGCCTTCTCTTTGCTTGTTCTTTCCTATGTGTTGGAATTTGTTTGGAGGCTTGCGTATGATTGTTTTAATAAGTTTTTTAGCTCCTTTCCATAGGGAATAGTTGGTAGCTGTAGTTGTTTCGAGGCTGCTAACGTACTTCTTCAGTTGATTGTCTTTATGTTCTTGGAGAATTTTTTGAGTTCATTTGATGATTTGTTTAATTTAATTTTATCGGCTGGGTGTTTGGAGCGTTGCCATTCTTTCCTAAGTTTGCGTTTTTGTTTTATATTTCTAAAAGAAA
Source organism: Anastrepha fraterculus (assembly GCA_037575425.1). NCBI lineage: Eukaryota > Metazoa > Arthropoda > Insecta > Diptera > Tephritidae > Anastrepha > Anastrepha fraterculus. The sequence continues at coordinate 171,415 of JAYXIM010027141.1, forward strand.
AGCAGGGATTTTCTTTATTGTTGAAGTGTCTAATATTGATGTCGATAGTGTAACTGCTTTTATTATGTTATCATTTAAGTATACAATTGCGTAGCCCAGTTCGGTGGTGGATTTCAAAGTGACTCTAGTTTCTATGCTTTCTTTTATGACATCACGAAATATATTCCAGTTCGTCTGATGGTTATATAGCGAGGTGATGATTTTTTCAACAGCTCTATCCGGGAGCGTTATTATAATTGGAAAGTAGGTCTACTCAGTGGTATGGGTTTCGCAAAGAAGCATTCCATTGTTAGCTAAAAATATTTAAAATATTTTCAATTCTAGTAGGTGGTGGTATAGTCCGTTAGCATTCCAGATGGCGTGTATTAGTTTATTATCAAGTGTTGTTACGAGCAAGGTTATGATATTCATCATGTTGGTCATTTGAGCAACTAGTTGTTTCATCATTTATTTCAATTCTTGTAAGTCGTCTTGTTGTTGTATCGGGTAGGTGCTAGTTGGGAGAGAATGCTATTTATGGCTCGTTGATGAAGACATATTTTTGTTAAGTGCTTCTGCGTACGATATTTCTAGGATTATTAGTTTATTTACACCAGTGACTTCCATTCTTAACACCCTGTGCGTATCGGCACCCACGTCACTGTTGACAGTTATAATTTTGAGGTTGTAAAATACTTCGTGTATTTAGGAACCAACATTAACACCGATAACAATGTCAGCCTTGAAATCCAACGCCGAATCTCTCTTACCAACAAATGCTACTTTGGACTAAGTAGGCAACTGAGTAGTAAAGTCCTCTCTCGACGAACAAAACTAACACTCTACAAGGCTCCCAACATGCCCGTCCTAACGTATAGCGCAGAAGCGTGGACGATGACAACATCCGATGACGCAACGCTTGGAGTGTTTGAGAGAAAGATTCTACGTAAGACTTTTGGACCTTTGCACTTTGGCAGCGGCGAATATCGCAGGCGAGGGAACGATGAGCTGTATGAGCTTTACGCCGACATAGCGCAGCGAATAAAGATCCAGCGGCTAGCTGAGTCATGTCGGCCGAATGGCTGCAAACGCTCCGGCTCTGAAAGTATTCGATGCGGTACCAGCTGGGGGTAGCAGAGGAAGATGAAGGCCTCCTCTGCGTTGGAAAGATCAGGTGGAGAAGGACTTGGCTTCACTTGGCGTGTCCAACTTGTGCCAGTTAAAACGAGAAAGAAACGACTGGCGTGCTTTGTTAAACTCGTGAGCGGCTATAGCGCCAATTAAGAAGAAGAATAGAAAATTGGCGGCCGCTGTAGCCGAGTGGGTTGGTGCGTCTTTACCATTCGGAATTCATATAGAGAACGTAGGTTCGAATTTCGGTCAAACACCAAAATTAAGAAAAACATTTTGCTAGTAGCGGTCGCAGCTCGGCAGCCAATGGCAAAGATCCGAGTCTATTTCGGCCATGAAAAAGGTCCTCATAAAAATATCTGTCGTTTGGAGTCGGCTTGAAACTGTAGGTCGCTCTATTTGTGGAACAACATCAAGACGCACACCACAAATAGGAAGAGGAGCTCGGCCAAACACCCAAAACGGGTCTACGCGCCAATTACATATATATATAATAGAAAATGGGGACAAATTTTACAGCTTTCCAACATTTCTAAACAAATACGTACGTTGGCATAGCTGCCATCTTGTTAAGATTCTCACTTTATTGAAATTATTGATTCAAATTTGTAAAAAAATTGTTTTGTGAATCAGTTTTCCAACAGATTTTTCTACACCCCTAGGCACCTGCAAGGTATGGAATGCATTTTAATTAAAACAAAACACATTAATAAGAAACTCAAACGCACAAAATGGAAATATAGTAAGTCAGAGCTCGCTACAAAGTAATAAATTCTGTTATTTTTAAACATAGCTGTTTATTAAATAATATTGTTTTATTTATTAGCGTTAGGGTGGGCTATGTAAGGAAAGTTACCTATCACCTAATTTTCCTGTTTACTCAATTTCTCTAGAAAAAACACAAAACAATTTTCAGAATACAAGTTGATGAAAACGTGCAATGTAAAGATTTTGAAAGGCTTCTTAGAACAATGATTATTTGATATTAGGATCTATCCTGCAAAAAGTATAAAATATAGATATATATATATATATATATATTAATATATATATTTATAAATATAACATTATAACATAAAAGCAGTTAAACTCACTCTTATGACATTTCCTGAAAAAAATTTCTATTCTTAAAAAAGATTTGTGAAATATAGGCTAAATTTACTAATCGAAATATTTGATTATGGGCTCTTTTGGCGAATACAACCAAAACTTGTAATTTCACTACCCAGGATTGTAACTTTTCAAAATTTTTACTTCAAAATGATTTTTCCATCGCCCCAATATTAATCCGGAAAGATGTACGAAGCTGTAATTCCCCAAAAAGCCAACAAAGTCAAATACAGTTCAAGATTCCAACAAAAATGTATGTAGAAACCAAACAGTCTGTTTTAAAATGTATTTTACTTAATATTTTTTTTCAGTTTCTCAGACAATTCTGCTGAACATAAGCAATTTACTATCTAACCATTGTTTATATATGTAGTATAAACGTGAACAAAATACGTAAGGAATTAAGGGGACAGATACCTGTAAACGGCTATATTTTCCCTGTTTTTCGTTAAAGTTATTTAAAATGAAGTCAATATATATTTTTAAAACTTGGCATACATTAAAATAATGTAAAACTTTTTTTTTATTTTAATCATTTAAAATGGCGAATGGACACTCAATTCTGCCAGGAAGGTCCCAGAGGGACTTCTCAATCGGCGGGCATTCCAGCATCGGCGCCAGGGACCTGAATACAAAACACCAACTTTTTTTTTTATTAATGCCAAGATATGTACAAAATTTCAGGGAGATAGGTCAATAACTTTTCGGGTTATCGTGTACGCCAATTTGAAAAATATAGTTTTGAGAAAAACGCGTCTAAAGTCGGCAACGTACCTATACCTCTCCCAGCGCTCGAACGGAAAGAATAGAGTCGTCGCGGTTGACGATCTATAATATAAGAAACATTAAAATTTACGTTCTAAAATTTTTTTGATATATTCTTAAGGACTATATTAAGATTTTATGAAAAAAAAAAATTTTTTTCGAAATTTTACAGGTATCTGTCCTCTTAATAAATTGTCATATAGGTATTATAGAAATTTACCTCCATGATAAAAAAGATGGCAAGGGAATACATAAGAATGGACATGGATTTTATTACTAAACTAGCGGACCCGACAGACTTCGTTCTGTCACATAGATTTTGAATGTGGCAGTTTATATTTCGACCTTAAGTCGTTTTTACTCTGCTGACCCTCGCACACCGCCCTATCATCATGGTGACGGTTCTGTTCAGGAGAATTATAGAAAAGGGCCTGCTCGGGTGACCTAAGTGTCATCACTTCCTCGAACTTTGGCCACCCTTTTGGGACCCACTTAAAACCCCGACTGGGATCAAACTAAGAGGAGAACTTAAGGTTCAAACCTGATTGAAAAATAATCTAAAGGGATAGTGGGAAAACCTAAAGGGGACCAATATTTATAAAGTGTATGCTTCAATGACAAAACATAGAGATAATTAATTATTTATTATTATTTTTATTAACATAGTGTTAATAACCGATATAATAAAGAATAATGAAATAAAACGTATATAAATATTTTCAGTAATCGCTTTATTGTAAATCAAGTGAAGCTTAATTATTAACAAAAATCTGTTTTATTTTTATTGTAGTGCTTTATGGTATAAAATGTTTTTTGTTTGATTACCTGGTGAATATATAATACAAACAAATCTGATGGTTTTCCAACACGGGAACAGGCAACATACAATTGTCCATGTGAGAAACATGGGTTTTCTAGATTAATTAATAATGTTTGTTATTCTTAACATATGTTTGTCTTTTGTTCTTCTTAAAATACATATGTTTATCTTTTGGTATTCTTAAAATATGTTTGGATTTGTTCAGCCCTGCATGATTATTCTTAGAATTTACTTACCTATTTTTATTTATTATTTGTGAATGAAACCATTCTTTAACTCGTTCTGCAACTGAAACAGAAGAAAGAATATTGCGTGGCCAATCAAATCTATAGCACTTACCTTTTTTGACTTTTCAATTTGGTCGAGCTCACGATATTATCACTTTTGTGTGAACGCATTAGATCCTCCAACGCGAACACACACATACACTAATGCGCAATATTTGTATGGGAGAAAGAAAAGGGCTGTTTTAGGGTTTTCCCGGAAATTATTCGAATGTTTTTGGCCGTACAAACCATCCTTGGACTTCAAGGAACATTTAAAGAAAAATTGTTAAGATTGGTCCATGCGTTGTTGAGTTATGCGCTTACCAACACATTTTGCGATTCATTTTTATATTATAGATTTATGTATAATATGTTACATATACATGTACGTATGCGTGTATATCTGAGACTATTATTTTAGTAATTTTGAAATGGTAATTTTTGTGTGCCTTATTAATGTAAAACCATATCCATGTGTAGCTTATTTGCATATTTAGAATCAAAAAGTAGTTTTTATTTGTCAAAAATTGTAGCTATATTTAGACTTACTACCTTTTATATTAAGTTTAAATTCTATCTTACTAGAATTAACTTTTTGAAATATTTGTAATTTCCATTCTGTAGATGTATTATAAAAGGCTTAAAGTCCCATATTTCTTAGATACTAAATAAACATACATATCATTTTTAATTAATGTAAAAATAAAAAAAGTTAAACAGGATTTTCAATTAACCTCAGTACTTAAACTTTGAATCAGAATAATCTTAAAAAACCGCATTACCCATTTCACTCTTGAGCAATGTTGTGTAGAACAGCAATGGCTGCAACAATATTTTCCATAGCCACTTGGTGTCTTTTAAACAACCTGAAACCCTGGATAGCCTGAATTACCAAGGGAAACACCATTCTGTTGTGATTAAGCTGCTCTAATTTATTTTCCAATTGGTGGTTATCCAAAATTCTAGCATCGATGTTTGAAGCGCGTGATCTTGCAACAATATCCATTATTTTAAAATCGGCAACACACACAATCTACATAACGAATATTAAACAATGTTAGCTTTAATTTGGAATAGAATGTTAATCAGAAAAATGCCTTCCCACCCAATGAATGATCTCCAGTACAGCCAGCACTGAACAGCCAGTAATGCGCTAACACTTTTCACGAATTATTTTAGCAATCGAGAAATCGAAAGCTCCAATAACCGTGGGAAACCGTACTATTTGGAAAAATTCATTTCTCACTTCATTCAATTCGCTAAGGCTATTTCTCTGCATATGTATTATATCTTTTATTATTCTTCCTATAAAATAGTTCAACAACTAAGTTATGCATTAAACATTCTGAGTAGCCTATTGTCATTTAAAGTTTATTCATTAAAAGTGATTCCTAATAAAGAATAATCTAACCAAGAATAATCCAGCCAAAATTTGTTGCTTAACACGATATCTGACACGTGAGGTGTAATAAATTTAGGTGTTAATTTCCAAAGTTGACATGCACCCATCTACATTTTAGTTTTTGTTTTTTGACAATCTGATCTCACAATCGTAATTTACATTGAAAATATAATATATGTTTATAACAACGCACACGCGTTCTATGAATATACAGCGACTCAAATGATAAATTAATTGTATTTACAAAAAAAGCATGTTTTTCGTATATTTTTAGGTTAACATGCGCATCTTATTTCATAAAAGGAGTTACAGTATTTAGTAAACTATACCACCTTGATCAACAAGTTAAAGAACAACCGCCAGGTGACGCTCTGAGCTTTATTTTTGATAGGTTGTCACATGTGTGATTAACATTCCTAAACATTTTTTATCGCCATTGTAAAAGTTACGCTGTCTTGAGTTAACCTACCTTTGTACATGGTATCAATTTTTTTATAATTTTAAAATTGGATTTGAATTTGCAACAACTGGTTTGCATTAAATTTTGCGTCACGAATGGATTCAGTATTGCGAAAATCATAGAAATGTTGGGAAACTGTTTCCGTAATGATACTCCCGATGTTGGTAAAAAAGCAGTTTACGAGTGACATGACCGTATCAGAAGAGATCGTAAGTCCATCGAGGATGACGAATCTAGTGGCAGCCGTCGAGATCGACTATTGATGAAAACATCAATCAAATGAAAATAACCGCAAAGTAACCATTAGTGAGCTGGCAGAAAACTTGAACATTGCTAATCGATTATTTGAGCTTGCGTCGTGTTGCTGCAAAGTTGGTCACAAAGGAACTGAATTTCATGCAATAAAGAGACCGTGTTGATATTGCCAAATACATACTCTTCAAGGCTGAATCCGACCGAACATTCATCAAACACATTATTACAGGAGACGAGATATTAACCCACAGCAAAAACAAAACACCGTTTTCAGTCAAAAAAAAAAAACGGTGCTCACGGTTTTTATGGATTACAACGGTATTGCATACCACAAATTTTTGCCAACCGGTCATACAGATAGTAAGGACTATTATTTGGGCGTTATGAGAAGCAATTCATACATGAAGCAATTCGCCAAAACAAAGGATTTGTGGAAAATAATTGTGGATTTTGCACCATGATAACAGAGCGTCGCACAGAGCAACAATCGTCCGTGAAGTTTTGACCAAGACCGAAACGAATACTATCCAACAGCCATCGAAAACAGAATTCCAGAAATGTTTCGGCATCTGGGTCAAACACTGACATAGGTAAGTGTGTTGCAGTTGATAGCGCGTACTTTGATCCATAATATCACTTTTCAGGAATAAACTTTTATTTTGAATTTTCTGAATATATTCCGGGAACTACTTGATAGTTCTTGTGCAATGGCCACGTAAGAAAACATAACACAAAAAGGAAAGACCGGCTGATTGTTAAATTGCTCAGGTTAGGTTAGGTTATGGTGGTAGTCGGTTTGCACGACCAACATACTTAGACCTTACAGGTCCGTTGTGATACCACTGTGCTACACGGGAACCTCATTTATCTTCCTTCTTGGAACCATTTTATCGCTCTTATGACACGTAGTGTTGATGCCAACCCCACGCCAGACAGTTCTGTAAGAGAATTAAAAAAGTATTTACCTAGACAACCTGCTCTGATTTTAGCTAGGGCTGGACAATTGCAAAGGAAATGCTCGACTTTTCTTCCTCTTCCTCATCGCTGCAACTTCTGCAATATTCATGCGAGAAAACTAGTCTCCTAGTCTCGAGGAGTGCCTGCCAAATATCCAGCGACCGGTTAAACAAGCCACGACCTTCGAGATATAGTCTCTTGAGAGACTAACCAATTCCTTTGTTCTTTTCTTGTTTATTTGCGACCATAGTAGCCTAGCTGTTAGACACGTATCTTCATTTCTCCATGACCTATTGGCCTCTTGGATAATGTGTTTTTTTATTATTAGTTTACTCGTGGCCATGAGTATTCCCAGGTACTTTTATCACTGAGCAGTTGGAGACACGTACCTTTTCTGGCTAGCTCATCAGCTTTACAGTTTCCATCAATATCTCTATGTCCCAGAACCCAAATAAGGCTGACCTTGAATACGTCACTAATATCATTTAGAGCTTGGCATTCCTGTGCAACCTTCGATCTTAATAAAGCCGCATTCATTGATTTGATGGCCACCTGGCTATCCGATAATATATTTATAGTCGTTTTTGTTATGGCGTGCGTATTTAGGTATGTAGCCACTTCTTTTATAGCTAGTACCTTTGCCTGATAGACACTGTAGCAGTCTGGTAGTCGAACGGATAGTTCCAGTCCTAATTCCTTCGAAAAAACTCCATAGCCAACCTTATCATCTAGCTTGGAACCATCTGTATAAAAGTTTAATTCCCCCCTTCTCCATGGCCTTGGTGTCTGCCACTCATTTCTTGACGGTATATCGTCTTGAAGAGCCTTTCAAAGGTGAGTCTAGGAATAGAGTAGTCTATTTCTTGTTTGTGACTATTCAGAGAGTGCAAAATAGAAGCGTGGCCAAACCACCGGCCTTTCCATAGCGCCATACTTTTGAGTCTAAGTGCCGAGGCGGCGGCCACGTGTTTCCCTTCCAGATTATTGTTATTTGGACCTTACTCATGATTTTACCGTAAGTCGCCTTTTGAGCAGATGGCCACCATACAAGTATTCCATACATTAATATTGGCCTAACTACTGAAGTATAAAGCCAGTGCGTAATACGAGGTGTTAGTCCCCATTTGATACCGACCGCTTTTTTGCAAGTGTATAATGCAACGTTGGCCTTGTTTACTCTTTCCTCAATATTAGATTTCCACGTGAGTTTCCCGTCTAATATGAGTCCTAGGTACTTGACATTCTCTTGCAAAGGAATCTCCACACCCTTAAAAATTAGCGGGGACATTAAAGGGAGCCTATGTTTCTTTGTGAAGAGAATTATTTTAGTTTTTGAGGGGCTTATATCGACTCCCCTGCTCTCAGTCCAGCTTCTAAGTGTGGCCATGTTAGAGCACAGAATATCCATAAGGGTGTTAGGATATTTGCCTTTAACGGCAATTGCTAAGTCATCTGCGTAAGCTGTGACGTGGCAACCTCCTCTTTCCAAGGTCAGCAATAGGGAGTTTACTGCCAAAATCCAAAGAAGAAGGGAGAGGACTCCACCTTGCGATGTGCCTCTGCAGACCTGTCTGCTTAGAGTAGTGCTGCCTAATTTAGCCGTTACCTTTCTTTTGACGAGTATATCTTCTATCAGGGCTACGACATGTGGTTCGACTCCAAAATCTTCTATTGAATCTACTATAGCGTTTGCATTTATATTGTTCAAGCAACCAATGCAAACTCTTTGTCTGATAAACTTTTTTCTACTAACCCGACCAGTGAGTGTAAGGCGGTTTCTGTAGACTTCCCTTTAGTATAGGCATGTTGCGCCGAGGAGAGCCTATTTAAAGGCACGACACCCCGTATATATTCATGTCGCCCCTACTAAGCTGTGAGAGCAAGAAATATTTATATTATTTTCGGCGAGGATGCAGCTACGAATCTTACCTCTGTGTTGTACGGCAATCAGTTTAAAGCCCTTCACTCCGAGGCCGCAGATTTTATTTCCGTATATCCATGGCTCTTGGATGAGGGCTATGTCAAGTCCACCGGCAGCCAAGCGGACGGAAAGATGCGCGGACGCAAGTTTGGAGTGGTGAAGATTAATTTGGATCAGCTTTATGATAATCTGTCCGTTTCATCTCCACCATCGTGATCTCGACGTCTTCCTCCGAAATCTGCCCACCCTCAATGACAGCGAGGAGATCCTTGTCGTTAAAAAGCGGCCCCACAATGATCAGCCTCTCCGAGTCGGTTGAGTATTGGCTGTTGGCCAACTCTTCTGCAGTATCGCTCCGCAAGCTGACCTTGTCACTCTCCTCATCTGAGTCCAAAGCTGGCTCATCGCTGCCATAGAATCGAATGGTTGCGTCAACGAACCTCACGACATTGTTTTTCTGCGCCAGTGGCCGAGCGATTCTCCATTGAGAATGAGCATCACCTGTCACCTACCTTCTACTGGATCCCCTATTCTACCTACCTTCCAATTATGAGCTAGCAGGTCTCTATTGCAGGATTTGAAAATTTCCTCAATTTTATTTGGCTCTGCCCGCTTGGCCGGAATCCAAACTCGAGCTCGAGGCCTGCTTGGAATTTCATCCTTACTGACCGCTTCGAGTTTGGCTCCCGGCCAAACCTGTCCTACCTTACTTACGGCCAACCTGTAGAGCGTGGTTGACCTAGTGTCTTCGCAGGCGATGAGTTTAGCTCTACCTTGATACCAGCCTGCGTCATGACAAAGGGGAGGAGGTCCGGGGTGTTCCTCTAGGACTTGGAGGTACACTTCGGCGATAGCCTCCTCAATCCACCTCTATTTTTCCTTAAGAATGACTCTTTCCTCCCCTCCCTTGCCGATGACGGCCAGTATCTCAACGCCGCCTTTTACCACCTCACTAAAGGTTATTCCCAAGTTTAAATAAATAAAATTCAGATGGAGCGAATTGCAATATTTGGTAATTTGAACTATACTATAATAAAACGGTAAAAAAGTCGACATTTGGACTTTCTTTAATCTAATCCCCGGAACTACTATATGGATTTTCATGAAGCATCTAACTGATAACCAGGCAGCAACCTCAATTGCAGCATACCGGATAATATTATTCTATTTAAGTGAAAATTCATACAGAAACTCGGTTTTCATGTCCAAGCATATGCAGACATCGGATAAATCCCTATGGAGGCTTTGCACGAAAGTGCAGAGGATTCTGGACAAAATCGATGACTGGTGCATGAGACAAGGTCTTTCCATCAATTCGAACAAAACCACCACAGTCTTGTTCACGAGAAAACGGAAATTGGATGGACTTAGACTTCCAACACTGAAAGGTGTGACACTTGGTCTTTCCGATGAAGTTGAATATCTAGGAGTAATCTTGGATAAGAAGGTGACTTGGAGACACACGTTTCACTCAAGGTGAATCGCGCATTAAGGATTTTTCAGCAATGCCGCATAGCCTTTTGTAAAACCTGAGGTCTGAAAGCTCCTGTGGTCCTATGGATATGCACAGCACTTATCAGACCAATCATCACTTACGCCTCTGTGGTCTGGTGGCGACGGACCATGGTTAAGTCCACACTCCGGGAACTATAGAGGCTGCAAAGAAGTGTATGTTTATGCATTATGGATGCCATAAGTATGATACAACCTCCGAAATAATTGATTTCTTTTTTCTCCAACTAATATTCCCTAATACCAATGTATAAATAAATTAAATATTACAAGGGAATACTATAAATCGTATAAAAAAGATATATGAGTTTTCTAAATTGAAAATTATAATTCGAATGCAAATGGTGACATTTACATACTTTATGCCATTGCATTAGAGATAGAGGTCTTCGGTGATAGACTACATTAGAAATATTACCACCCTTGACATGACCAATTAAGTTTGGCTTCTCTAAGTAACGGGTTAAATTGGTATTCAAGGAAATAAGATTACACGTACGAACTACCTGTC
>JAYXIM010027146.1:0-10508 GCA_037575425.1 Anastrepha fraterculus
GCGCCATGCAAAAAATTATTCCCAAATAAAACCTGAAATCATAACTTGCGCAATACCCACATTCTAATTTACTTATTTAGCTTTTTCACCTTAAGCGTCAGGTGGCAACGCCATACACAACACATTGTAATAAAAGCTTCCTTCATTATTTTCAACACATTTTGTGTTGTATCCGTAAGCTAAACTGTAATTACATTTTATTTGAAATTGAAATTTGTTTCGAAATTATTCAAAAGGTGGCAACACCAGCTAAAAATATTTTTTTATAGCTTCTTTAAGCACCTCAAGTGTGATAACTATGTTCAGCTAAAAAATGTGATAAATTGTTTTTGGTGAAAAAAAAACAAAATTCAGTTGGCAACACTAGATAGATATATTTTTTTATTAAAATGGGTTCTAACAATTTTTAACGTTGGTTGGTTGGTTGGTTAGAGTGGTGATTCATCCAGAATCCAACTAGCGCTTCCGCGCCATTTTGTTGCCACATCCTCGTTACCAAATTGTTTACAGTTATTTACAGCAGGACTATATCCAGTCTGTTCGGTTTAGGAACCTTATTAGGTTGTTGACTTCTAAGCCAGACAGCTGCTCGAGACTCTCGAACAGCGGTTTGCCCAGGGTTAACATTCTGTCCTTCCATAGGGCAGGGCATTCACAGAGGAAATGGAAGATTGTTTCTTTTTCCCCCGGTTGTTTACAACTATGACAGTATGTGTTATGAGGGATGCCCATTTTGGCGGCTTGTTCTCCGATAGCCCAGAAGCCAGTTATGACTGCCGTAAGTCTACAGGTGTCCCGTCGTTTCATGTTTATTAATGTCGACGATTGCTTGAGGTTGTAGGTGGGCCATAACGTTCTGCTGATTTTGCATTTCGTCTGGTCTTTCCATCTACAATCTGCAATTCGAAGGTATTTTAGGGAAATTGCATTCTTGACCGCACCTAGTGGAGTTAATACTGGTACTGCAAGAGCGCTATTCATGGCAGATCCCCCTCTTGCCAGTTCATCAGCTTTTTCGTTACCTTCTATGTTCCGGTGTCCCGGGACCCAAATTAAGGTTACTCTGTGGTTTTCACTCAAGTTGGTGAGGCTACTCCTACTTTGCTCCACCACTTTAGAGGTTGTTATAGTCGCGTCCAGCGCCTGGATTGCAGCTTGGCTATCCGAAAGAATAGCGATATTGCCCTTGAAAGAGAAATCTGCGATTAGTAACCTACAGGCTTCCCCAATTGCTAGTACTTCCGCTTGGAAGACGCTGCTGGTATTAGGGAGACGCACAGATTTTTCAATTCCAAGTCTATGAGAATATATACCAGCTCCAACACCACAATCCATTTTACTGCCATCTGTATAGACTGTGGTATCGAAGTTGTTTAGAGAGAATCCCTTATTCCACTCTTTTTTAGATGGAAAGAGTGTGGCAAAATTCCTATTGAACGTTACCATCGGGACGATGTAGTCAGTCCTCACCGAGGTTAACTGAGTTTGTCGCAATAATAGACTAGCGTGACCATAAGTTTTTTCTTTCCAGCGACCCGCTTCATTTAACCTAAATGCACTCATGGTTGCCGTCTTCTTTATATGTAGGTCTATTGGAATAACGTGTGTCAGAGCATTGAGAGCCTCTCTAGGACATGATCTGATTGCACCGACCGTTATTGCACAGGCTGATCTTTGTATTCTGCCGAGTAATTTGGTATTGTACTCTCTCCCTAGAGCTTTCCACCAAACTACCGAACCATACGATAGAATGGGTCGTATAACCGCCTTATACAGCCATAATGTATGCTTAGGTTGAAGACCCCATCTTCTTCCAAGCATACGTTTGCAGGCATATAAAGCAATTTCTGCTTTCCTTACCCGTTCTTCGACGTTTAACTTCCAGCTAAGTTTGGAGTCCAGAATTACTCCTAAGTACTTTGCGCTGGTTGATAGTGACAGAGTTTGTCCGTTGATATTTGGTAGGGTGAAAGTTGGTACCTTGTATCTGGTGGTAAAGAGCATAAGTTCTGTTTTACGTGGGTTTAAACTTAGCCCACATCCTGTGGCCCAAGAGTTAAGCTCACCTAACGCCCTTTGGATGATCCCACTGATCGTATTTGGACACAGTCCTGACACCATTAACACCACATCATCAGCGTACGCGACCACTTTTACCCCACCTCCGTCAAGTTTTGTTAAGATTTTGCTGATCACACATAGCCAAAGAAGTGGAGATAATACTCCCCCTTGTGGAGTGCCCCCGTGGACCTTCTTGGTTATGTTGATATTACCCATATTAGCTTTGATGATCCTGGTTTCTAGCATGGAGATGACCCAGTTACTAACGCAACTGTCCACCTCCAGGTCTATCAACGCCCGTTGGATGGCATCTGTGCTAACATTGTTAAAGGCGCCTTCGATATCCAAGAATGCCGCCATGGTATAATGTTTGCTCTCTAGAGAGCCCTCTATAGTTCGGATTACCTCGTGAAGCGCTGTCTCCGTAGATTTGCCTTTAAGGTATGCGTGTTGTGCAGTTGATATACCAGAGCTCTCCAAAGAGCTTCTGAGGTGCATATCCAAAAGTCTTTCAAAAGTTTTTAACAGGAAAGACGAAAGACTGATTGGCCTGAAGTCCTTCGCTGATTCATGTCCTCTTCTACCTGCTTTTGGTATGAAGACGACCTTGACTAGTTTCCAGCTATCTGGAATATGGCCTAAGTTTAAACACGCTTTAAAAATTTCCTCTAGCCATGGTAGGGTACAGTCCAAGGTTTCCTGTAACATCTTTGGAATGATCCCATCCGGCCCCGGAGATTTAAAGGGTGAGAAAGATTTGATTGCCCATGCAACTTTTTCTTTGGTAATAATTTCATTTGCAAGATGCTGTGGATTATATTGGCTCCGCCTAATGTTTCCCCTCTCACTTTCGTAAGCGCTGCATCCCGGAAAATGCGTGTTTAGCAGAAGCTCTAGCGATTCTTCTGCTGTAGCAGTCCAAGTTCCATCAGGTTTCTTGACCCAAGAAGCCATTGAATGGTCTTTGGAAAGAACACGGCTGAGCCTAGCAGAATCCCTGGTGGATTCGATTGACGAACAAAATTCCCTCCAGCTCTCTTTTTTGGCGGCCCTGATTGCCTTCTTGTACTGTCTCCGACTTTCTCTGTACAATTCCCAATTTCCCGTCGAGTAGCTGAGATTAAACGTTGATCTGGATTTTTCCCTTAGTTTTAAGAGCTCACTGCTCCACCAAGGAGGGTGAGTTTTTTTTGCTAAATTTTATGGGACAGGACGTTTTTTTTAACGTACTATTCATATTTTAATATTCAAATAAAATGTTTCAAATATGCTGTGTAGGAATAAAAACCATCTGGCAACACCAACTAAAAAATTTTTTTTTATAGCTTGTTTAAGCACTTAGCGTTTGATAACTATGTTCTAATATTCAACTAAAAATTATTATTTGGTGAAAAAAATTCAGGTGGCAACACTAGCTAAATATATTTTTTATTAAAACTTGTTTAAGTTATTTATAACCAGATAATCATATTTTAGTATCCAAATGAAATGTTTGAAAGATGCTATTTTTGCAATAAGAAACATCTGGCAACACTAGCTAAAAATATTTTTGTATTATAGCCTGTTTAAGCACCTTGCGTTTGATAAGGTTTATATTCAGATAAAACTTGTTATAAGTCGCTACTCTTGCGCTATTTCGGTGGCAATGCAATGGCAACAAAAGTTTTTATGCAAAAAAATGGGTATAAAATGAAAAAAATTAAAATTATATGCTTTATTACCCATGCTGTGGTACTTGTGTCCCCGTTTTTATAAATTATTTCTTCTCAAATAAAAACTGGTGGCAACGCCCTGCCAATATGAGGGTTATACATAAACCATATGCGATCCAAACGTGTAATAACTGCCGGGTAGGTACTTTTGAGTGTTGTTCTTTCGAAAAAATTTTATTCGTTTTTATAAAAGTAAATGTACAGTACATTTGTAAATATAGCAAGGGATTTATTAACAAGTTTCGACAATTTATTTGTATAATTTTTTTATGAGAATATAATTCACTACTACGTAGCCAAATAAACTTTGTGCAAATTGAAAAAAAAAAATTATTCAACAAATATTCATCAAAATTTTAAACTTTTAATCGAAGTCTTCAGAAAAATTTCGAATATGTAATTTAATGATCCTTTAAATTTTGGTGTTATAAAGTGCAGGTTTGAAGTGGCTCAAAAATTGTGTTATTTTTTTATTTTTGTATTTTATTTTTATAAATTTTGGCTATAAACAATATGGCCTGCTCATTTTCTCCATATAACAAATGCTCCATTTTTTATACGAAAAACATTCAGCACCGTCAGCTACGGAGTTGGAATTTTATAAGAGATGGAGTCCATGCAATTCTTTTTCTCCTTTAGTGAAAGCATTATTGTTCGTCAAGTAAAATTGCTCGAAATACTTGTGTCTGCTTAAAAGAGGGCAAACAGAAATTGACCTGTTAATCTACTGGGATCCCAATCAATTCTCGAAGCCGGTTCGGCTGTATAGGTAACCTTACACGCGTGACCATGCGCAGTCTGAGCTAGTTTGGTAGTTACAGTTTTGTTGCACTTTTGTGGGAGCCAGAATAATCATACATACATCAAAGCTACTAAAAGGCTGACCCCTTTACTATATAGAGCTGGTCTGGGGGAGATTTTATTTGGTCTGCAGATGACTATGAAATTTAGCGTGTCTGCCAACTTTTATCATAGAAACACTATTGCTGCGAGCACTCGGTATCAGCTCGCAGTTTTCCCGCAAAATATTTCTTGCTCGTTTTCTTTCGCACAGCAGAGCGACTTTTAAATCCTGTAAACTATTTTTCGACTAGAAAAGTCACTGATTAATGCTGATAAGCCTTGACTTATAGCTTGAAATATGTGGAAAACTATTAGCAAGATGAACAGAGTCGGAAATAGTATTTAAATTGATTCAAGCGGATTGGCTATTAATGCATCAAAATATTCATAAGCTCTGAACACCATAAAGTTGTAAGTTTACATGGAACAAGAAGCCATATACTACTAGAAAACACCAGTTGTTGCAAAACGTTATTTTTATAAAAAGAAAAAATTAATCAAATTAAATGAAAAGTGCAATAACTTAGTTTTAAATTGTATAGATCCTTAGAAATGTTGAATTTACGATGTTAAGAAACTATAATAATTATATTATTGATTGAAAAAATATAATTTTTGAAGTAAATATTGCCTGAACTGGCCTCCGAGAGAGGTTCGCATTAGCCTTATGCTAATATTTCATATCCCAGAACATAGAATTGCACCTACGACTTCCATACTACCGACAATATCACGCACAAGTCCATTCCGCTACTGTATTTGCCATTGTAAAGTACAGACCACAGGGCGTATGAGTAACATTTATGGAAATTGCTTGTTTTGCGTATGACTACACTGCGAAGGCTTGAGCATCGTATGCAGAGCATTTACTTATAATTCATAGTAGATTGATTTCGAGCAGAAATATGTAGTATGTAAATGTGTGGCTGTCAGCTTGTGGCTACTTTTATTGCAAATGCATTTTCAATTATATGGAGATTCGTTTGTTTTTCCAAAACTTTCTACATATCAATAGATTGGAATGTGTGTAGTTATGCCTAATATACTTATACTTATACATACTTCTATTGGTAGCGTAAAAAAATCTCAGAAGTTACTTCACAGTTGCAGATATTTGCTAAGGGCATTTGGATAAGATTTATTTTTATAGAATTGTTAGAAATTATATCAAAATGAAGACGATGACAGCACAAGGATGCCAATTTTCAGCTATTGGCAGTGACAGCCAGTGAAATTTTTATCACAATTTTATGTTATGTCTTTGTTTTGCTTTTGTTTTGCTTTTTTTCGAGTAAGTCTCATATGCAGCTGAGTAATGTTTGTACGCTTAGAGCAATAAATTTTTACTTAGAGTCATATTATTTTACTTAGAGTCATATTATTTTCCCAAATATTGTTTTTTACTATTTTTTTATTCTAACTTAGATGCAAATGCATTCAAACACTTGTTTACTTTTGTAAAAATTTTCCAATTTCTAAATCAATATTTATTTATATCATAACTCATTTTTGATTAGTTTGTTTGAGTTGATTTGAATGATTGTGGAAGGACTAAGAGAAGATGGGGCAGGAAAATACATCTGTTTGTCTGATGTTGGCTAGTTTTGTCTGTATAGGATCATAAATAATATTTCGTCTTATTTTTTCAGGCCAATTCTACCTGCTGAAATTGAAATATCCATGAAGATTTTGGATAGGTTGTGGATCCGCGTATGCAAAGAATTTGGTAGTTCTGTTTAATATATATCCACTCCTTTTAGCGTCAATTACGAAGGATTCAGATTTATTGTCTAGTATCATCTCTTTTGATACAGTTTCTTTCAAAGTCTTCATCACTATTCTGGTTAGTTTGTCTAGGATTTTACATGTCTGAAATGATGTGGGGATAGCCATTCTGTTGATGCTATCGAAAGCTTGCTTAAAATCAATAAACAGTGTGCGCAGCCCAATGTTGTGCTCAAAAAAATTCTTTTCAATGGGCTATTTCGGAGAAAAAATGTGTCTATTGTTGACCTCCCAGATTGAAATCCGCATTGATACCCCCGGAAGAACTATTTAGGCGTGGCGTATAAGTCGTTTGTTTACCATTCTTGTGAAGAGTTCATAGTTGTGTTAAGAAGGGAAATACCGCGATAGTTTTTCCAGTTTGTTTAATAGCCTTTTGTATGAATGCGGAGTATTATTGCCACGTTCCAGTCGCCTGACAGTGTTCCATAGCTCCAAATCAGGTGATGCATCCGTTCGATGAACCTGGTACTTGCGTTTCTTAGGAGATCATCTGTAATGTTGTCTTCCCCAGGTGATTTGAAGTTGTCCATATAGTTGATTGCATTTATTGTATTGTGGGCAGTTGCTCGTCAGGATGGTCCAGAGCTGAGTTGTAGATCGTATGTAGTAAGGAAGTATCTGTAAAAATACGAATCTCACCTGTATTCAGCAGATGTTTAAAGTACTTGGCCCCCTTTCTATTACCACCCGCTGCTCTATAAGTATATCATTATTTTTGGTCCTGCATATATATAAATAATATATACCAACTGGAGTTCTCTATTTTGTATGCACTTCTTCGAACAGCTCGGTCGTATTAGCAACGAGTATCCGGACACCTGCTCAGTTATCGCTTCTCGAAAATTTTCGAGCGTGAATTCGAACATATCGGTGTTTATTTTCAGTAGTTTGAGCTATGCTCGTTCTGGTAATGTAAAACTTTTTGTCAGCACTTTTTGTTCTTAAATTTTACAAATTATTCGTACACAGGGCTAACAATTGCCTCGTTGACTACATAGATGGCTCCACAACGAGCAAAGAGTGCCAAGAAAATGAAAGCTGCGCTTACCTAATAGAGTTAGCTAAAAGTGCTTAACACTTGATTTAAGCGAAAAGAAATGGATTTGCAGAGCAGCACTTGGCTTCTTACAAAAATGTGAAATGGTTGCTCGAAAACTCGTTTTCCTCAATAATGAAATATATTATTTGGCATGACATACACCATGCAATTGCCTAAGGGATGAAGTTAAAGCTATTTTTGAAATTTGCCCATACTCCGAACGAATTCAATTAAAAAAGAAAGAAAAAGAAATATGTAGTTTTTTTATTATGAAATTAATTCCGCTTTCATAAGTATACTTTTCTCAGCAACATTTAGAGTGTTTTCGAAAGGATAAAGTGGATTATGTGCATCGATTCATCAGATTGGATGATGCCTGGGTCTATCACCAACATTCTTAATCAGAAAAAGAGACCAAAGAGTGATGAGTACTTGATTCTTCCTAATTCCTGGTTTCGAAACGAGTTCGTGTCAGCATCAGTGTTTTGTTATGCGAAAGGAATTTTGTTTGTGGATTACTTGCAAACTCGTAAAACAGTGCATTCTGAATATTACTGTTACTTTTTAGACCTGCTGAAGGATAAAATTCGTTAAAAAAGACCCAGTTTTCTAAAAAAAACAATATTTTTCATAAATGCAATGCATCGCGTCACAAGAACATTTTAACAATGGCTAAAATCCATAAAATTAAATTTCAAATTGTTGGAGTATCCACCATATTCACTTTGACCCATAGAAACTTCCATCTGTTTCTAGACATAAAAAAAAATTATGCGTGGAAATCAAATGATGAGGTCATAACAGCTGTGGAAGCGTATTTTGCAGCCCTGCAAGATTCTCACTTCAGGGATAGAATTTATAGATTAGAATCTCATTGGAAGTACATTGCTAGGAAGTACATGGCTTTTCAGGAAGACTATGTATATAATAAATAGTAAACTTTATTTCAAACCATAAAATTGTGTTTTTCCTATTGAATCGCAAAAATTTGCTGCTTAATCTGAAATGAGCAACTCGAACGCCACCTTCAGTAGTGGACATATAATTGGCGTTAAAATATTTCAATAGATGCTTTTGGCTGAGTTACTCATACAGTTAGTGATGTTGTGTAGCATATCCCATCATCAGTTTGATGATTTTATGAGCATTTCCACGGCAGTCGATTGTACGCTACCGGTACGACCCAAAGCGAATCTATTAAAGGTGGTATCGGTAAATCAGCTGATTGACTTTTTATTTTTCGCCGCGTTCATATAGCTGTCAGCCCAGAACGAGCAAAGCGAATTCATTTTTCGTTTTCTACTTTGCCAATTATTTCCTTTGACAATCAAACGTACAAAACGATGTTGTTGGTCTAGTGCCACCACCTTGAATAGACCCGGTCAAATATTGTAACTTCTGCAGAATGCTGTTACACCAACAGCAGAGAGAGAGAACGAGAGAGATTACTTGTGAGTAAAAATGTACTTGAAGGTTTGTCAAGAGCTGTCAGAGCTACGTACATTTGCCAGCAAATGCTACTTAAGATTGAGTTAATAAATCATCAGCAAAACCAACACGTGGCGAACAAAATCCTCACTTTTATAGCCCTCATCATGTAAGTTCTGTTACGAGTATATGTCGCAGAAGGATGGATGAAGCGACGTTTACGTAAGTCATCTCTTAGAGAAAGACATAATTCTTAGGAAAATGCAGCAGAATTTATGCATTCACAAAGGCGAATTTTAAACTTCCATCCAATTTCTATCACTAATTCCCACTTGTATTCCGAATTTTTAAAAACCTTTTGGGTATACTACTTTGTAGCCTATTTTGTATGAAAATGCGCTACACCGACAAGGAAAAAGCTATCGAAATTAATCGAGAATGTGGAGCTACTTCAAACTTGCACTTTATTGTACTAAAATTTAATGGGCTATAAAAGGTGGCCGCCGTAGTCGAATGGGTTGGTGCGTGATTACCATTTGGAATTCACCGGGATAACGTAGGTTCGAATCTCGGTGAAACACCAAAATTAAGAAGAACATTTTTCTAATAGCGGTCGCCCCTCGGCAGGCAATGACAAACCTCCGAGTGTATTTCTGCAATGAAAAAGCTCCTCATAAAAAAAAATATCTGCCGTTCGGAGTCGGGTTGAAACTGTAGGTCCCTCCATTTGAGGAACAACATCAAGACGCACACCACAAATAGGAGAAGGAGCTCGGCCAAATACCCAAAAAGGGTGTAGGCGCCAGTTATATATATATATATATATATATATAAGGTGTACGCATTGTTTTTAAATTCTGATTGAAAGGTTAGATACTTTTATTAGCATTTTTGGATTTTCAAAAACCTTGTACAGAGTTAGAAAAATAGATTAACATGTATTGGGATGAACTATAGAAAAAAATTAATATGAAAAAAATAAATTAATTATCCGTCAAAACTTGCAAAGATGTAGTGCCCTGCCAGGAAGTATGTTATAAGTTAACACATGAAGCCCCTTGCCACCGTGACATCAGAGAGCAGACGATAGCTTAGAAATTCTGCCAGAGTGTAAGCGCGTGAACTGCTCGCATCAGCGTATTCCCACGTCATGTAAATCCAAGCTTACCGGCGAATGCTACAACAACAATGTCAGCGCACCCTGAACCAACAACGCCAGCGCGAAGTTCTAAAGGGCGATTTTTTAAGAGCTATAGGAAAATTTTTCAAAAAAACACACGTAAAATTCAGAAAAATGTATGAAAATTTTATTTAAATCGATAGTACAGTCCATATAATTTAATGTTTGAGGATTATTTCATGCAAATGTTGACCGCGACTGCGCTTCAAATGGTCCATCCGCTTAGTCCAATTTCGGCATACTCTTTCCAATGTTTCGGCCGGTATCTCACATTTAAATGCTTTAATGTTGTCTTCCAATGCGTTAATTGAAGCAGGTTTTTCTGAATAGACATGAGCTTTAACATAGCCACAGAAAAAATTATCTAAAGGCGTTATATTGACAGGTCCCGAACGTGAAATAAAATGTTCACCGAACTCGCCTCTCAACAAGTCCATTTATACGCGTGCTGTGTGGC
>JAYXIM010027148.1:0-10920 GCA_037575425.1 Anastrepha fraterculus
TTTTTATGGTGCCGATACTGTAATAGAAAATTACGTGCAATTTTGGTTTCTGGCATCGAGACATTTTTGATATGTAGTACCATTAAGTTATTCCTAAAATGAATTCCAGAAAATATAAAAAATTAAAACAAAAAATACTTCAAAATTTGAAATTTTAAATCATCAGGCTACCACTAAAATGCATTCACATGCCAATGATCACCTATGTTTCTCTGGTATGATGGCCAAAAGTACACCAAAAAAAGACTCAGACAACACTTAACAAGGTATACAGAATAGCCTATCTGAGCGTTACGGGAGCAATGCGAACCGGCCCCACAGCGGCTTTAGGAATGTTCAGTGGACTCATTCCACTATATCTTGTAGTCAAAGAGATGGCAATCAGTGCAGATCTAAGGCTTCATAATCTACTCCATCTCAAAGAAGGCCATCTTACAGGACACGTAAGGATACTGAATTCAATACGGAACTCTCCGTGCCTGACAGTTCACGACAAGATGAAAAGGAAACTAGAATTCTCCAAGAAATTTAAAGTCGTCATTAATGACCGCTCAGGTGTGGTTTACTGATGGGTCCAAAATGAAGGACGATAGTGCCGGGGCTGTAATTGTCGGACCACATTTCAAAAAGTCAGTTGCCATGGGAAAAAACACTTTCATTTTCCACACAGAGGTCCACACCTTAGAGCTGTGTGCCAAAGAATATCTACGGAGAGGCACGCGCGGTGCCAATATTAACATTCTCTCTGACAGTCAAGCAATTCTAAAATCGCTGGATAGCTTCTTAATCTATTCAACGTTGGTCTGGAAATGTTTTAAAATCCTAAACACCCTAGTATCAAGAAGCTTTGTTACCTTGATGTGGGTTCCAAGACATGAGGGGCACGAAGGGAATGAAATTGCGGACACTTTAGCGAAAAAACGGGCAACACTCCCTTCATAAGTGCTAAACCTTTTTGCGTGGTAAATAACAGCTTCAAAAGTGCCTTTCTACGTGAGCAGGAACAACGAGGGCTAATCGATTACTGGAGAGCCCAACCGGGCATACGGCTGTCTAAAATACTCATTGAACCAGAACGAATAAAGGCAGAAGTAATCCTTAACCTAAGCAAAAGGCCATACAACTTTACACTGAACTACTAACAGGATACTGTAAACTTAATTATCACATGAAAAAGATAGTTGTGATAGAAAACGATTCCTGTAGACTCTGCAAAAGGCACAAGAAACAGCAGAAAACGTTCTATGCGACTGCCCAGCAGTGGCACGACGCAGACTAAATTACCTGGGAAACGGGGCTATAGATCCAAACCTCCTGGTAGAAATCAAGCCTACAGCAGTTTTAGGATTTATTAACAGCCTAAAACTGTTTGAGTAGGTTAAACGGCTGCACAATAGATCTCTTCAGGTCGCAGTGCACAAACAGCCAATCAATAATAATAATTGATGTATTAGCGGACTTTTCGGCCTTCACAAATGACCCAGTTTCTATAGAAAAGTACCTACTTTAATAAATCTTTGGCTTCTGCCGAATTTTTACATAATTGAAGAAAATATTTTTTTAATATCGATTTATAAGTGTGGGAGTAACTCGGATGTCTAAAACTATCGCCCGATCTGCAAAATCTCAGGTATACCTAAACTCTTTAAAAAACTGGTTCATGATTTGCTTCTTCTACTCTTATGAATTGAGGTTTATTCGGAAATTTTGCCTTTAAACAATTTGAGACAGGCCAACAATGCGATGACATATAGTATTTACGGAAGCGTTCGATAGAGTCAGCCATAGTATCCTACTTGAAAGGCTGAGTTCAAGTGTTTGGCATCTTATCTCACAAATTCACAAATAGAACTCAATTCGTTCATATAAAAAATATAAAATCTAATGCCATCAAAGTTACCTCAGGTGTGCCTCAGAGTAGCTATCTGGGGCCACTATTGTTCTTAATTTTTGTTAATTATATTCCAGATGTTTTGTGACATAGCTTTGTCTTAGTTATGCAGTTGACTTAAAGATTTACAGTCGTGTAAAGGACGTAGCTGGCTGCATAAGTCTTCAAGAAAATTTAAGAAGATGGGAAGCTTGTTGTGAAGATAATTCCTTACCTCTTAATGCTAGTAAATTCCAGTACTCGTCTTTCAGTAGACGTAAAGTTGCGATTGATTTCGATTACAAGTTGGGCACTAGGACCCTCAAAAAAATGTATGAAAAGAAAGATTTGGGGGTCATATTTACATTGAAAATGCCGTTTTGTAAACATATAGACTTTATGATTGCCAAGTCTAGATCTATGCTCGACTTTGTAATAAGGAATTCAAAGGAGTTCCATGATACTTCTACGCTGAAGAATTTGTATTTTTCTCTTGTTAGATCAAAGCTCGAATATTGCAGCATTATCTGTGATCAAATATATATGTGTTCTTCTTGAACAATTAAGAAGGTTCTGAAACATTTCACAATTGCAATTCATACTCCTGGTTGGCCTTGTAGTGTACCTGCATATAAAAGTATATGCCTTTTCTTAGCATTGCAGGCATTAGAAATGTGAAGAAAAATTTGATCGGTAATGTTTATAAGGGACATGCAACGAATCATATCAAATGCCTCTTTTTACTGAAGCCAATACCTTTTAGATGAGCCACTCGTAACCTTAGACTACAGGGTCCGGCACTTGAAGTGGAACCATTTAAAAAATCCACAAATTTAGTTTGGAAAATTTCTTTTATTCAATTCAAAGTAAAAGATGTGTGAAAATAATACAAAATGAAGAATCATTTTACCTTTGCTCGATATGACCACCTTTTGCCTTGACTATGGCCTTGAGACGATCCAGAAACGAATCGCAAGTTGCTCTAATGTGACATGTAGGTATTTTGGCCCACTCGCGGACAATGGCTTTCTTCGGCGCCTCGTGACTGATGAATCTTTTAGTTTGGACTTTGCTCTCCAAAATGGCCCAAAGAGAATAATCCATTGCATTTGTGTCTGGTGAATTTGAGAGCCATTGTGTGGACGTTGTGAAGTTCGGAACGTTGGCGCACTCGAGCTTTGTGACACGGTGCCGAGTCCTGTCGAAACGTTCATTGTCTGCCACCGAAATGTGTCTGCCACCCATGGCTTCAAAGCAACCTCTAGAATACTTTCTCCATCATATTTCGTATTTACCTTGATGCCAGGCTCGATGAAAACGATTAGAGAGCGCTCATCTGCGGTTACAGCAGCTACAGCGGCCAAACCTTTACCTGTAGCGGGTGCTGCCTCCTGGTGGAGAATCGATGACTCAAATTCTGGTATGAACGATCGGTCAAATAAACCCTATCGTTTTGGTGTTTTAGGAATTGTTCAATTTCAAACAATTTTCGTTAGAAAACACAATATTCGGAAATTGATCGTTTTCGGCCAAGCAAAGCAACTCTTTCGCTGACTTGTTGCTGCTTTGATGTGAGATCATGCGCATTTTGGATCTTGTAAGGCTTGACTTTGAGATCATTTTCCCGTATGCGTCGATCAGATATTTTCAGTTCTTTCGCCATTTGATTGGCACTTCGTCAGGGACTTCGCTCAAGTCGCTTCTTTACTTTTTGAATCATTTCACGTGACGTTGCAGTCTTTTGATGACCACCTCCATGACGTTTCGCGATGCCACCAGTGTCATTGTAACGAGTAGTAGTGGTGCAATAAACAAAAAATTGATTTTCTTTAAGGTGCTCGTGCTCACTCACAATCGCTGGTTGTGATTTTTCAGCCAAATATAATGCAACGTTTGAAATCCATTATTGATTTTCTTATTTCGCGTTTACTCTTGGCTAATTGCTTCCGCGCGTTTTTAAACCATACTCCAGACTGTCATTTAGCCAACTTACACTTCGAGTGCAGGACCTTGTAAGCAATACGCTCCGTTTACCTTTTTACAAGACCAATTTTAGTCGTAAAGAGCCACTTACACGTTGTATAAGGAAGTCTAACCAATTTTGTAACAAAAATTAGATGTATTCTCTAACTCACGAGAGACTTTCAAGGCAAAACTTAATCTGGAGACTCATTTTTTGAATTGTGTCTAACGGATCTCACCATCGAAAAGGTCTTTTCGTATTTTGTCAATAGATGTCGTTGGAGTCATCTATCTACAGTGCTACCAATCGCATTGTGTCATATCAAATGGTGTTAGAAAGGTGACATTTGAAGCTGCTTTAAAAAAAATTAGATTCGGAGAAGTTGAAAAAAAGTTATAGCTGTTCAAAAATGAGCGAAAATAATGAAGAATTTCGCTTTATTTTGAAATTTTTGTATAAAAAAGGGAAGAATGCCACGCAAGCCACCAATGAAATTTGTGAAGTTTACGGAGACGATGCTGTATCAGTTCGTGTAGCACAACAATGGTTCGCTCGCTGCCGTTCTAGAAATTTCGATGTGAAAGATGCAGCTCGCTCCGGTCGACCTATCGTTGAAAAAGTCGATGAGCTGCCTGGACATCGCCAAGGCACTAAACATTCATCATCAAATGGGTTTGAACCATTTAAAAAAGGCTGGTTACAAAAAGAAGCTCGATGCTTGGGTACCACATGAATTGTCTGTGAAAAATTTAATGGACCGAGTTAACATCTGCGATTCTTTGCTGAAACGAAATGAAATCGAACCATTTCTGAAGCGAATGGTAACAGGAGACGAAAAGTGGATCAAATACGACAATAATGTGCGAAAAAGATCAATCATGGTGAAAGGGTAGTGAAGCTCAACAAATGGTCGCAAAGCCAGGATTGACGCCTCGAAAGGTTATGCTGTGAGTTTGGTGGGATTGGAAAGGAATCATCCACTATGAGCTGCCCCAGCCTGCTCGAACGATTGATTCTACACTTTACTGTCAACAACTGATGAGATTGAAGCAAGAAATCGAAAAAAACGGCCAGAACTGATCAGCAGAAAGGGCGTCGTTTTCCATCAGGACAACATTAGGCCACACAGGGAGAGCTTGGCTGGGAAGTTTTGATGCATCCACCATATAGCCCTGATCTTGCACCATCGGACTACCATTTGTTTCGGTCAATGCAGAACACCCTTAATGGAGTAAAGTTGGCTTCAAGAGAAGCCTGTGAAAATTACTTGTCGCAGTTTTTCGCCGAGAAACCACAAAAGTTTTACACTGATGGAATAATGTCTCTAGAAGAAAAATGGCAAAAGGTGGTCGACCAAAATGGTACATATTTGGTTTAATGAACTTATAAATATAAAAAAATGAGTTGAAGTTTGATTAGAAATACGAAAAGACTTTTTCGACTACCCAATATAAGCTTTGATTTGAACTTTAATTCATGAAAGAATGAAAAAATAATAAATAAATAAATTATGGAACACTGTTTTCTTCTGAGAAGACACCTACTGAAATTTTCCGTGGAAGTAGAGCATTTCAACCCTCCATACACTATTTCAAAGTAATTTATATATGAAACACCCTTTATGCGAGCATACGTATGAAGGTATGTGCTACAGTGTTTATGAAAACAGTGTGCGAGTCAAAAGCAATCGCAACAACAATGCCCTTACAAAGTTCGAGTGTTTGTTGTGAGCGAATCTGTAAGAAAATTGAATACTTGAAAGTCAATTTAATCTGGGCGGTAGTTGCTGTTTTGCATACGAAATACGAAATGTAAATAATATCATCAAAATGCCAAATAGGCAAAGTACTCAAAGATGGCAACAATGCGAAAGCAAGGTGAAAGATGTGTACATATATGTGTGTGTGTGTGTGTGCATGTACATGTGGATGCTGCAGTTACCGATACGCAAGGCAATAGATAAACAAGAACAAACATTGTAAATAGAGAATGAAATACATAAACAAAAAGCAAAAGTAAATTGTGCTGCATGAAAGGTTCCAGTAACCAAATAGTGCTTCTGGAAGAATAACAATAGCAACAAAAGCATACATACATACATACATACATATACCAGTGTATGATACATAGGCGTGTATATGAATAATAACAAAAAGGCCAAAAATTACATTGGAATGCAGGAAATTATTCATTGTGGTAATTGTTGTTGTCACGCTGGTTTTGTTCGTGCCGTTTGTCTTGTTTTTATGAAGTTTATCTCCGCTGTTGTTGTTGTTGTTGTTGCCACTACTGGCGCTACATATTTGCCAACACGTATGCTACGGTATGCACGTCGACGCAAAAGCAATAACAACAAACATGAGTTACGACAAAATGCCAAAACAAATATTTTGCCACGTTGTGGTTGGTAATCAAAGCCAAGGCGGCCAACAAGAAGTCGAAAAATACAAAAAAACCAACAGCAAAACGCCGTAAGCCAACGAGAAGGGCGTCCACCAGCGGCAGTTAGCATGTCACCAACAATAACTATGTACATACATACACACACAACAGCGTGTCCAGGCTAAAGAACGCATAAGCCGCTCGAAGTCAAGGCATTGCGGCAAACAAAAAGTATAACAACAAATAACTGTAACGTAACCAAAGTGAATGCGACATATTTGCTATTTGCTTTGTTTCCCATTTGTCTGCTTCTATTGTTGTTGTAGCGTGTTGTTATTTATGCCGTTAAAATATTATATTGTCTGTAGTGCATCGACACAACTTTCACCGCGAATGTGAATGTCGCAAGCCGCGCGATGGGTCGACGGTCTGACAATCCGTTGGGGCGATGGGTCGTCGGGCTTTCACTTTGGCTGATTCACAACCCTCCTTTGACTTTTGTTTATTGTACGTTTTTGTTTTATTTTGATTTGCAATTTAAACTGGCTAACTGTATGCGACTGGCTGCTGAATGTGCGGTCTACCATCGGCCGCTGATTTATTGGCTTTCGCAGGCGCGGGCATTGTCAGCGTAGATCTTCCAAGCGGCAGATAAATTTGGTTGTTATTTTGTTATTAAATAAAAAGAAAAGATGTCTAAAGTTATTGCAATTATGTGAATGTAAAGCTTTAAACTTTTATCGATTTCTGTGTTAAGTTTGAAATAAAATTTGGAATTGTAGATATTTGTTATTGCAACTCTGGTGTTAGATAAGTGTGAAGGTGTTTTCTCTTCTCAAAAAAAAAAAAAAAAAAACGTCACCTCATATGCTCACAATATAAAAATATTATCATATTATTTCAAAATGGACCGATACACGCTTAGAGAACACACTGTAGTTTTTAAAACTCACTATAAAAATGGTAAAAATTTGGCAGAGACGGTTCGTAAAACTCGAACATATTTGGGTCATCGTGAAGCACCTTGCCGGACCGCATTACAGAAATTGGTGAACAAATTCGAGCTGTTGGGACAAGTTAGTGATGGGAAGAATAAAACCCGTGCACGTCGCTCGAGAACCGCCGAAAATATTGCTGTTGTAGCCGAAAGTGTTGAAGAAAACCAAGGTTTGTCCATTCCTCGTCGTTCTTTGGAATTAGGCATTCCACAAACCTCATTACACCGTATTTTGCATAAAGATTTGAGTGTTAAGGCTTATAAAGTCCAGGTTACACAAGAACTCATGCCGGCCGATCATCAACAACGTCGTATCTTTGCTGATTGGGTCGTTGAAATGCATGAAAATGATCCTCATCTTGAGTGATGAGGCCCATTTCAACCTCTGTGGCTTCGTCAACAATCAAA
The DNA here is from genome assembly GCA_037575425.1 of Anastrepha fraterculus. Taxonomy (NCBI): domain Eukaryota; kingdom Metazoa; phylum Arthropoda; class Insecta; order Diptera; family Tephritidae; genus Anastrepha; species Anastrepha fraterculus. The sequence continues at coordinate 7,621 of JAYXIM010027148.1, forward strand.
ACTGTCGAATCTGGGGCTCAGAAAATCCAAGAGTTATTGTTGAAAAGCCTCTCTATCCTGAACGTGTGACTGTTTGGTGTTGTTCATGGTCCGGCGGAGTTGTTAGACCTTACTTTTTCGAAAATGTAGCTGGAGCAACAGTTACGGTGAATGGATTGCGCTATCGACAGATTATTAACGATTTTTTATGGCCGGAATTGGATGGTATTGATCTGGACAACGTTTATTTTCAACAAGACGGCGCTACGTGCCACACAAGCAACGAAACCATCGATCTTTTACGGAAAAAGTATCAAAATAACACCTCTTATTGGAAAACCCTTATATATACAAGGTGGCGCAAAAGTAACCTTGCGATGTTTTTTGGCTGTAATTAAAAAAAAAGAAAATGAAAAACTTTGATTCTTCTTGTGGATTATTTTTATTTGGTCTTTTAATTTTTTTTACATCAAGTCGAGAATATGATGTCATGTAAATGGCCGCCACCACAGTTGATTGCCATTTGAGCGCTTTTTATGGCATTTTCCATCATTTTGGCCAAAACTTCCGGCGATAGGTCCTCACATTCTTGACGGATATTGTCTTTAAGAGCTGCAAGAGTCTGAGGCTTGTTGACATAAATCCGCGACTTCAAAAGCCCCACAAAAAGAAGTCTGGAGCGGTCAAATCAGGCGACCTTGCTGGCCAGTGCAAATCGCCAAAACGGGAGATTAGGCGCCCAGGCGTCCTTCAGCATATCGGTTGTGGTACGTGCAGTGTGTGCCGTTGCACCGCCCTGTTGGAACCACATGTTTTTCCAAAAAGAACTCGTTGATCATTGCTCCGTAGCGCTCACCATTTACAATAACCGTTTGGCCCGCGACGTCTTCGAAGAAAAAAGGTCCGATGACTCCTCCAGCGAAAACAGCACACCATACAGTGACTTTGAGCGGGTGTAATGGCTCTTCGTGGGTTACACGCGGATTTTCAGTGCCCCAGAAGCGTAAATTTTGCTTATTTACGTACCCGCTAAGATGGAAATGGGCCTCATCACTCATGATTATTTTTGATGAAAAATCATCTTACTCTTGGTGGTGATTAAGGATGGCTTGAGCGTATATTAGATGCGATTGGCGGTCAGCAGCTAACAGCTGATGCACCGTCTGGACTTTGTACGGAAACATCTTCAAATCTTGTACCAAAATTCGCTGTAAAGACCGTCAACTGATACCCATTTGCGTGGCACGTCGTCTGGTCGATGTCAACGGCGCTTCCATGACATCCTCGGCTACAGCAGCAATATTCTCTGCAGAACGGCTACTCCGGGGTCTGCCACGCCTGCCCGCAGCATCTCGTGTTGTGCCAGTCTCTTCGAGGCGAGCGGCTAAATGTCGCGGTGTTTCACCAGTAGGCGTTTGACGGCGAGGAAATCTGCGACGAAATTCACGTTGTGCCAAAGTCACCGACCGATTATTGGTCAAATAAATAGTCAGCAATATTCCGCGTTCTGGAGCAGTGTAGCGTAACACCGAAGACTTTTATTGTATTTAACCAAAAATCAATAATTATGTCAATCAGTTAATCAATTATATTTTCGCAGTTGCTGTTTACAACCTCCTCCCATCTCTCGACCAATTTGTTGTGGGCGTTCCGCCCAAAATCGCCTGGTCTGGTGTGAAAGAAGTTGTTGAGCCAGTTTTTAAGGGCCTCTTTGTTATCGAAGGTAACGTCCTTCATATGGATAGACAGGGAGCGGAAAAGATGGTAATCGGTCGGTGCAAGGTCCGGAGAATACGGAGGTTACTGAAGAAACTCCCATTCAAGCTCTTGGTGTGCGGCTTTGACGACTTGTGCAACATGGAGCGTGGGGTAGTCGTGAAGGAGTAAGTTTTGGCCATGTCGATTAGGTGTTTTCAGTCGAATAGCCACATTCACGCGGTGTAGCTGGGTAATGTAGAACGCCGTGAAATTCTTTTCGAGTATTTCCCAGTGCATCATGACCTCCCAGTCGCACCAAACACATATCTTGATCTTCTTTGGATGAAAATCCGGCTTGACGCTCGGCTTTGGCATATCTCCTAGAAACACCCACTCCTTTCTTTGCTTCATATTAACGTACAGGCATCTCCCGTGACGATTCGGTACAAAAAGCGTTGTTTATAACCGCGTGTTGCTCGATGACGGACGAGATGCTAAGAAGCAATTTGAAGGCGACTTTCTTTGTTTTTTTCGTTGATCTCGCGAGGTACCCCTAACTTTTCGGTAAATCCCATTGAATGAAGGTGATTGAGATTCGTTTTATTGTCGCCGTTAATTTTTTCCACCAAGTCACGACTGGTTTGGCGATCCTTCTCCTACAAAAGTGATTTGAAACGTTCTTCATTGAATTCAGAAGGCCTTCCGCTGCGGGACGTGCCATCGACGCCAAAGTCGCCATTTTTGAACTTTGCAAACTATTTCCTTGCGGTAGACTTGCCTATGACTCCTTCCCTATACACGTCGTTAATGTTCCGGGCTACTTCGATAGCTTTTTGACCTCGATGAAAATCAAAGAAGAGCAGGTGTCGAAAATGTCGATTTTTGTCTCCTGGGTATTCCATTTCTAAGCCTAAAAACTAATAAAAAATTAAGTAACTCAAAAACAAAGGTTTGAATACTTATCCTGTGTCAAACAGCTAATAAATCGTTGTATAGGGTGTTTTTTTTAGAGGTTAGGTTTTCAAGATGAAATAAAACGTATATAATTTAATGTTATGGCCAAGAATTTAGCTTTATTATAAAGATAAGGGTTTGTCATTATGTTTTAAAAATGATACCCATTCAACCAAAAGTGAGCTTCATCGCTGAACAAAATTTTCTTCGATGCGTCGCGCGAACCGAACCATTATTTTCGTAATAAATTTGCACGATTTGCAAACGTTGTTCAGGTGTAAGTCTATTCATTATGAAATGGCAAACCAAACTGAGCATAAATCAAGTGACAGCTGTCAAAAAGACCATCTACGAAAAAAGTAGTGCCAACTTGAAAACCTAACCTCTAAAAAAACACCCTATAAAATAAAAGCAAATATAAAGATGCTATGAACTTATTCCCCAACTCAACTATGAGTCAAAACAGGAATTGATACACAATTGTCACAAAAAAGGTACAGCGCCATCTAAGATGTTCGAGGTGTAAGATTAGATTAGATTAGATTTGTGGGGGTTGGACAAGTCCAAGCACTCAGTCAGGAGACCCTTGTATTACACCCGGATAGATTTCAGTAGAAAGAATAAGGATAGGAAAGATAAAAAGTGGGTGGTAAGACGGAAAAATTAGTT